>CM045760.1:4806173-5042407 GCA_025200525.1 Camellia lanceoleosa
ACAACGCTATAAAGGTGAAGAGAGTGGGGAGGTGTTTAAGAAAATTGGCCATTTTTTTTTCCTTCCTAAACAACCTTATGAAATACCAAACACTGTTATACTGAGATTGCATAATAGGTTCAGAGGTGATGCATGTATTTATACAGAGGAATAAGCTTATACTCCCTCTGTCCCAAGATAGTAGTCCCTTTTGGGGAGTCTAACTTTTTTTGATAGTACAATTATTATACTTTAAAAAAATTAATTTTTCAAAATTATCCTTTGAAAGAACTTTTTTTTTTGGACAATATCAATTGTCTTAATTGTACTTTTTGTGTTGTTAATGAATTTAAAAGAATGGAAAAATAGAAAATTCATATTATTTTAGTCATTAATTTTTGAAAATTGACTAATATTTTGGAATAATGAAAAATGAAATAAGGGACTAATATTTTGGGGACAGAGGAAGTATCTTTCTATCCTCTTTATGTGGGGCTTAATTTAATTTTGTGTATATGAGCTAAATCATCTATTTTATTATTTTATGTTTACAAGATATACGATTCAAATTATTAGTGTAGGTCTGAATTGGGGGTCACAAGAAGAATATAAAAAAAATATAGAGAGACAAAAGTATGGAGGGGAGTTTAGTCCTATACAGGGAGGGCCACACAAGTCAATGTTTAGTTTGGTTTTCAGAAATTTGTTGCAAATTTTTTTTTTGAAAATTAAAAATTAATTTGTTGAAAGAAATAAAAATTAATTTGTTGAAAGAAAGGGTGGGAAGCATACCTGGAAGAACTGGCTCCTCGAGATCTGAGGTCTTTTGTTAAAACGCGTCCGTGTGTCGTGTCTTTTGATTTGTCGGTCTCAATTTTAGTTTTGAGTCTTTTCAGAGCGCATCTCGTTGTGTTCAGGTAGCGCGCCTTTTGTCTTCTTCACTAGAGTCCCTCCGCTGTGTTCAGTTGTAGGCCCGATACCCCGGTTGTGAACCCTTTTCTAAAGTCAATCGTTTGTGCTTAGAATGCTGTGCCATTCTCTACATTTATGCGAGGCAAGAGAAGAAAAGGAGATTTGGGACATCCGAGTGTGTTTCAACTTTAATCGTTTCGGTTTTGCGGTCCGTCTTGTCAGATTGGGCTGTTTGTTCAGGGTTTGCTGTGTGCAGAATGAACCGAGCGTTGTGTTACAGGCCATATGTAGCCTAATCCCCAGCAGAATATTGGGCTATGTGTCCAAGTTGAGCTTTGGTTTGTATGAGTTATTTGTTGTTAGTTGGTTGGTTATCCGATTATCACAGTGCAAGTGCTCAATTTTCAGATAACAGATCAATTTCATTTACATTTGAGGTGTAATAGGATGCAATGTAGTGCAAAGTATGAAAGATATAGATATAACATTCTTTTGGGCAAAAAGTTTGTTTCATATAATCTTTCTCAAGTACACAGTTTTGGGAACACAAAAAGCCTGCCTGCGGCAGTACAAAGTACTCTATCTACCAACAAAAGAGAAAAAGTACAAGAAAAGAAATAAAAGAAAAACAGCAAAAGTCTGGGTCATCAGCATCAACGGCCTCACGCCTGGGGATCCGTCCTCGCCCTCTTCCTGGGCAAAAGTCCAGGAGCATCACTAGAAGTATCCGTGTCGAGCAGAGGCAGGCTTTCCCCGGCCTCCTCCTCGGATGACTCACTCCGCCTCAACTCACCATCGAATGCAGGGAGACGCGAGCTACTCCCGACGTGGCGCGTCTCCTCTGGTCTTGAGGGTATACTCTCTGCCCTGTGGAAAGCGGAAGGCCTAAATTGGAGGCGTCGGCCCACTGGAGGAATCTGGAAGGGAGGCTGAAAAAGCATGAAAGACAAATACATCAGAATGCCGTGAGCAGTAAATCAGTACAGAATGCAGTGTATGAGTACAGTGTATGAATGCCGTGAGCAGTAAATCAGTGCAGAATGCAGTGTATGAGTACAATACAGAATGCCGTGAGCAGTAAAGTAGTACAGAATGCCGTGAGCAGTAAATCAGTGTTTGAATGCCGTGAGCGATGAATCGATCTGAGAATGCCGTGGAGCGATGAATCGGTGTTTGAATGCCGTGAAAAAGTAAGTAGTAATAATGTAGTATATGAGTCTGATGGGTGAATTGAGCAGCGGTTTATCTGGTGTGGTGTAGCACATCAGACTGTATGAAACAGTGTATGGTTTGGGGCTGTGGTCAGAAGAACATACCGGAATACCGTAAACGGCTAGAAGGCCGAGAGTCCGCTGCAACATCCCCGCCATGGAGGCATTCAACCCCAAGGACTGCCGAGTGTACTCGGAGGACACCTGCAAAAGTATTAGATGCATCAGTACTCTGTGGAATATTAAATGAACTGAATTGAAATACCAATGCAAGACGCAAAGATGAAAATGATACATACCGGAGGTAGGTCGGGGATATCAACCAACTCGTGATCAGCCGGCAGAGGAGCGAAGGGAATCCAGTAGGTCGCCCCATCCTCCCCTCTGTATGCAAAAGAAGTGGGCAGAGCGGGCCAACCAGTCCCCCGCCCTCTCTGGACTCCACCTCTGCCACGGACTCGAGCTCTTTGTGATGCTCCCGCTCCTGCTCGTGCCTCTGCCCGAACCACCGGCGCCGCAGGTCTCTCTCACTCAGCTCGACGATTGCCACTCAAAGGCTGCATGATGAAGGTCCGGACATACTCTGAGTAGTCGCCCTCGCCCCTGTAGCTGCATGCGTCCCAGCCAATGGTGTAGTCCGTCATCTGCTCGGTGGTGAATCTCTCGGTATCTCTCATGTGTACTGGAGGGTACACCGGGACTCTCTGCTCAAGTAACCCTAGGGTCTGGCGTAGGAAACGCTCGCCCAGGTACCAAGCCCGACAGACCGGGCCCTCCAGCAGAATCTGAAAACGCGAGGTATCCTCGGCAAACCGTCGATCCGAATCGTCATTTGGAAGAAGCGACCACAGCCGCCAGGTGATCTGAAATTTGAAAATACAGTTTGTTATCTATTTCTATGGAGATATGTAGTGGAAAGGCGAAGCTTAAATGAACTGTAAGTAAAACGTACCTCAGCAGGGGTGATGGTGTCAAAGAATCGGCGGAAGAAGCTAAAGGTCTCCCGAGGCCTCCGTGTGCATCGCCCGTCGAAGCGACGTGAAAAGGGGACGACCAGAGGAGTCTCCACCTCCGGCACTAGCTCAAGTCTGGAAAAGTAGGCGTAGACCCACAACTGCAGAGCAAACACCAGTATGCTTATCAGATAAAGCAGAATAAATCAGAGTAAAGCAGAAATAACAGAGCCGTATATCGTGCAGTGTATTGTGCGAGTGTGATGTGGCGATTATAGATCGATGTAAAGCAAAGTATGTGTGTGCGTGTATGCGATACTGATCGGTGTAAACGACTACGACTACTGATGCGGAAAAGAAAGTATAAAGTAGAAACGTAAAACGGAGAAGAAGACGTACCTCCTGTGCTCGCCAAGTAGCCCCGACAGCAATCCTTTGCCACGGAAATTTGAGCTCATATATTCGTAGAGAGCGGTAGCGCCACCCGCCCTAATGAAGGATATCTCGGCGTCCAGGTCGCTAAGCGCGAGAGGCACTGTGTTCACCCGATCGGCAAAAATGGTCGTCCCAAATAGGAACATGAGAAAGCCGCGTGTGTATCTCTCCACGGCCTCCTGAGTCATCGGGGCTGCATCAACAAGGGTGGGCTGGACCCTGAACTGCACCTCAAACCAGGAATATCTAACGAAGCCGGGACGCGCCAGAGGCGGTGCCTCGCCGAGCAAGTAGACCTGAGCGGCGGTCCACTCGTCGATGTCAATGTCGAAGGGAATCAGATCACTCCCTACCCCGATGCCTGTGAGCATCGAGAAATCATAAGGGGTCATCATCATGGCCCCTGTCGCAGAGAGATGGAATGAATCGGTGGTGTCCCACCACCTCTCCACCAGAGCGGCAAGGAGAGGTCTGCATGCAGTGAGCCTGGAGAGTCCTCTGTAGAAGGCGCCAAAGCCGGCCTGGTCCACGATGTGGCGAACTGCATCGAGTAGCTCGGCGTACCACTCACGAGCAACAGTGTTCCCATACCCACGGATGGTATGGGAATCTCCTTGTTTTCAAACAAATAGTTGCAAAGCAATATGAAATGTACAGTTTTGAAGAAATAGTTAAAGTTGGTACAAATCTAGCATGCGTACAGGTTTTTAGGTTCAAACAGATACCGGGTGCCGGTGCCTTTACAGTGAGCTACAATGTGTGATGCGTCAGTGTGTTTTGAGTAGTTCAGCGTAAACATGGTGCACGTGTGCATATCTTCATATTCAAGCAGGTGCTGGGTGTTGGTAAATTTGCAGTGAAGTACAGTGTGTGCCGTGTCTTTGGTGATTGAGGCTAGTGCAGTGTGTGTGCATGTGTCGTTCTTAAACAGATATCAGTTGTAGCTGTTTGTGATCAACTACAATGTACAATGCTTCAGAGCATCAGAGCTAAAGCAATTAAAGAATCTAATCAGCTATGGCAGTTGACAGTTAAAAGTTCTACATTGCAGAAAATAAAACAGAGAAAAATGTTACCATAGAAGCGCCGAAGGATAGGTGAGAGGTAGGCTCACGCAGGAGAAGCGCCGAATCTAGTGCTCGATCAAAACTGCGGAAATGGCGAAGTCCATCGGGTGGTAGCACGTGGATCGCCGGGTGGTAGGTCGCCAGGTCGAAAGGACGCTCACTCAGAGGAAGGAGCTCGACCCCGGGATCCATCTCGTGATCCGGGGGAGTCCTGACATGTGGAACGTCGTCAGCCATGTCAAGGGTAGTGAAAAAATAGCCGGAAAAGGAAAAAAGGGCGAGAACGCGGAAAGTCAACCAAAAAGTCAACCCCCGGGAGGGTGAAAAATGGCCAGAAAGGTCAGGATTTGAAAAGGCACGGAAATGAAGAGGAAAGTGAGGGGAACAAATCCCAAAAAGGTGGAAATGGCAAAAGAGGCACCGAAACAAAGATTTGTTCAGTTGAAAATGTCCGAAACGCGAAGGAAATCGCGAATCCGACGACGAAATAGGCGTAAAACGCGAAGAAAACAACGGATCGAGGAAGGAAAAATGCTCTAGAAAGAGAGGGAAGAGTTTTTCGGAGGAGGAAAAGTGAGAAAATACGGTTAGAAACCTTATTTTTAAAACACCCATAGTGAAATGTCGAATCTGCCCCGATCCAAGAACTTTTTGCCGGTCGGCAACATTTTGTGCCGGCCGGCAGAATATTGTGCCGATGGAATTATTTTGCAGCCGGTGGACAGCCGGTGGCCTCCCCTTCCGGCCGGTGGTGTTCCCACAGCCTTGTTTAGGCCATATGAGTGGTTTTTGGTCTTCATAGCTCAAGAAAGTGCAAGAAAAGTGCATCTCCAACGCTCAACCGGCCTCCGTTTCGACCTCAGACCATGTCTTCCGTGTGTGGCACTCAAATTCATGCAATGTTGTATCCTTTTGTATCCCTTTGCCCTTTTACAAGATTCAAAAGTTGCCCCGTATGCATCGCATGCATTCATCATGACCGACCGGTGTGTCACATCGCACCGTCATGCACATCCCTCGAGCATCGTCATGCATTGTCATGCACCGCATTACATACATCGCCTCGTGCATCATTCGCATTGTCATGCACCCTTCAATCTGCATTGTTTTGCATCTTTCCTGAGGTACGCGTGTCTCAGTTGCATTGTTTTGAATTTTTCGTGTGGCACGTGTGTCACATTCGCATTGTTTTGCATTTCGTGAGGCACGCGTGTCCCACTTGCATTGTTTTACATTCCTTGAGGCACGTGTGTCTCATTTGCAGCATTTTTACATTCCTTGAGGCATGTGTGTCTCACTTGCATCATTTTGCATCCTTTGAGGCATCTGTGTCTCATTCTCACCATCTTGCATTCCTTGTGGCATGTGTGTCACATTTGCATCACTTTGCATCCTTCACGTGCGGTCCGGCGGGACCAAAAACACGCACGGTCTAGGAGACCTTAAATCCTCGGGAGGTGCAAGACCTTCGATGCATTAAGGTGCACAATTCATTGCATTTTGCCTGCATCTCATCACATTGTTTTGCGCACCTCATTCCATTTGGCATGCATCACGTCGCGCTATTTCTCGCCACCTCACTGTCTTGTTGCCCCAAAATGGGTCCGGCGGGACCAAAAACACGCACGGTCTGGCGAGACCTTAAAACCGCTTGATTGCATTGTTTTGCACCTTAAAAGCCGCGCGTCGTCGCGCATTCGAAAATTCATGCATTAGCATGCATTCCAAGCCGCGCGTTGGTGCGCATTTTAGAGCATCTTTCCCATCATCATGCATCATTTGCATTCGAAAAACAAAAGCAAAAATATCATGCATCATATGCATTACAAAAAATATATCTGCATTGTCTTGCATCTTTCCTAACATCATGCATCATTTGCATTTAAAAAAAAAACAACAAAAAACAACATGCATTGTCATGCATACATTTTGCATCTCGGTCTAGGAGACGTTAAATCCTCTGAAGGTGCAATTCCTTTGGTGTTTGTCGTGCCCGAACGACTTCCTTGTTTGCGGTAAGTTCCTGGGAGACCAACGGGGATGGTTGAGACTAGAGTTTGAATGGCTCATGCCTAGAACGCAAAGGTTCAGGATTTCCGAGGCTAAAGTCTGGTTTAAATACCCAGGGGGTGTACCCTCGGCTTGAAACCTATATGGAAGCCCCATAGGTTGAGGTAGCATGTCTGCGCCTCAGTTCTGGATACTGAACCAACCTAGTATATCGCCCTGTCGGGAGAGTAGGGAAAACTGCAATCATGGCCATTGCATCATCTACATTGTCATGCATTCCACTGTAAATATTGCATTTACATTTCATTCCATTGCACATTGTAGATATTGTATTGTAGTTTGCATGCATTCACTGCATCACATTCCGTCTATGGCTTGCGCCTTTTCTTGTTGAGCTTGGTCTGGTATGTGTCCATACTTTTCACGTCGAAGCATAGTTCTACATATGTATGCGCCTATTCCACGCTGGTATGTTGGTTTGAGGGTTGCGGCACCTTTTCTGTGAGTAGACGCGGTTTGTATGTGTACATGCCTTTCCTAGGCAAAACTTGGTTTGGCCTGCATGCCATTTCCATCGTATCCATTCCTTTTCATGCATCCACTGCATCCCCCCTCCCAAATTTATGGCTTGCGCCTTTCCTTGTTGAGCTTGGTCTGGTATGTGTCCATACTTTTCACGTCGAAGCATAGTTCTGCATGTGTACGCGCCTATTCCACGCTGGTATGTTGGTTTGAGGGTTGCGGCACCTTTTTTGTGTTAGACGCGGCTTGTTTGCGTACATACCCTTCCTAAGCGAGATTTGGTTTGGCCAGCGTGCCATATCCATTGTATATATTACGTTGTAGTGTAATCATTGCATCCTGCATTAGGATCATTGTCCATTCCCCAGAGGGTCGTTTCCCCACTTATGTCATTCCACCCAATACTTGTTCTTGTGTCCGTCTGCATTACTCATAGTTCTGCATGTGTACGCGCCTAGGTCATTCCACGCTGGTATGTTGGTTTGAGGGTTATGGCACCTTTTCTATGGTAGACGGACTTGTTACTTCCATCAATCTATTTGACATTTGTGTGGTTTTGAACCGCTCATGATTGGATCATGGTTCAATTGCATTGCATATTACATTGCATATTATTTGCATTGTTTATATTTGTTTTGTAGTTTTGCATATCATTTGCATTACATTAGTTTCAATTGCATATCATCGCACTATTTTGTGCACCTCGTTGCATTTTGCATGCATTTCAATTGTGCTATCTTGCGCACCTCATTTGCACTTGTCAATGCACTGCGTTGTCGTGTAGCTTTCGATTGCATTGTCATGCATATTGCTAACAATATTGTATCTGTTAAAGTTTTTTTTCTTTTCAGGCACGATATTGTATGTACGGTTCATTTGAAGCTGGCGCGACCAGACGAGCCGGATAGGTATTGTATCCTCCTAGTGAGACGTATTGAGAATTGCATAATTCTCTTACATCCTTTCTACATTATAGTGTGGTCGGGTGTATGCTAGCTTAAAACTGTCGCATGCGTGCTTCGTTACAGCTTTCTTTGCATGATCGTAAGTTATGCTCGGCTTCGTGCATTGTCTTGCATTTTGCCCCTGCTTTCGGGCGCATATCTTGCTTGTCTTGCATGTTTGTCTAAGTCTTCGGCCTTGTCAAAAATGGGTCGTCTATGGGCTTTGACATTCACTCCCGTCATTGTTATGACTTTCGAGTTTTGTCAAAGAGGGGCAACTGTAGACACCCCATTTTTTACCGTCCTCAAGACTTGGACGTCACCGCTTGAACACTCGGTGATTATCCATGTTTGTGTTCGTTTGGAGTTCCCGGAGGTCTCGGCTACGCGCCTTGCCTCAGGATCTCCGAACTAGACCGTTTTGTGTCTGGTTTTGCATCAAACACTTGTGTTTTGCCTTGGAGGGGCAGGGAACGCCTTGTGAGGCATCCCCACACACCACCGGCAGTGGCTAGAGGCCACCGGCTGGTTTTTGTTGCCACCGGCAATGTATATTGCCGGTCGGCAGTCAATTTTGTCAAAATGACATTTTTGGCTAGCCGATTACTGTTCAGCTGCTTTTGGAGATATTTTAAGGCAGCTGTATGGCATTGGCTTCCCCTCCATACACGTGTATGGAGGGATGCCCCTCTTGTTTGCTTACTTGCTAAGCATTACAAGATTGCCTCCTCTGTAAGAGGAGGCCTTCTCTCCCTTGGTTTAGGGTTAGAAAAGTTGAAGAGGAGAGAAAAGAGGCTCTGGTTTTAGGGTTTACATTAGTGTATCTAACCTATATCTATATCTCTTCCTCTCTTGCCCTTGTGTGTGTTTTAGTCCATACTATTGCACACAAGCACATAGTGCTTCACCTTCCCTTGGCTACTGAGGTCCTAAGGGCTTGTTCTTGGAGTTTTGAAGCAGTTCTGGAGCTCAAGGGGCTGCTGGTTCATCATCTTGAAGGTGGTCTTCAACGGTAAGACACTAGCCCCCTTTTTACCCCATTTTTGCTTTGTATTTTAGACAATCTTAGAATTGTTTTTGTGCTAAGTGATTAATACAAAAAGTTCTTTTTTTAGGCCCTTTTGATTGTTTATTAAGAGTGTTTTGTGCTTTGGGGAAGTTTGACCCCTCTTAGGCCTTGAAAGGCCTCCATTTTGTGCTATTTTGGTGAGCTCCAGGATTTTGGTGTTTGGGTCTCTTCACCACTGAAATCTTGAGGGATTTCAGTGGTGAAGATGATGCCTTGAAGTCCTAAGAAGGAGAGGGCCACCCCCTCTCCTTGTTGTCCTTGAAAAGGTCATTTTTAGCCTCTTGAGAGAGCATCTAGTTCAAGTGTGTGTTGATCATGTATGGACTGTTTTTCATGCTTACAATATCATGATTTAACATTGTAGTAAGTTGATTTTGGTACTCCATGCATGCCTTGCATACCTACCATGTAATGCCTTGTGATTGCCTTAACATGCCTTAGGTTGTGTGCCTTGGTTTTAACATGTTTTAAGCTTAGATTTGTGAAGCTTGTGTGCTTATTTTGCCATACTTTAGGTCTGTCTTATGTTGTTTGAGTCGACCCAAGCATGCTTAGTATGGCTCCTTTACATTTTTGGCTTGTAGGCTTAAGTTTGTGAAGTGTTGAGCATGAGTTGTTTGATTCCTTTTAGTGGTTTGGCACCATTAGTAACATCATTTCAGTCCCTTTGACATGCTCATAGGCTTGCCTTGGATGCCTCTTTGAAGCTTTGAAAGCTTGTCTTGAATGCTCCATGTTTTGGTCTTTGGGTATGCCTTTGATTTTGAGCCACTTAGATGCCATCTAAGAGGTTCCCTTCACATGGTCAAGGGCTGCCTTAGACTTGTTTTAAGCCTTCTTGGCCTTGTGAGGCTTGGTTGGCTTATCCAAGGTTTAGGTCCCCTTTGACTTGCTTCAAGTACTTGGACCTTAATTGCATGCCTTGCTCATCTTGCTTCCTTGGTTTGGCACCATGTTTTGCATGATTTTCAGAGCTTTCTTTGCATGCTAGTTGTCGACATTTAGCCTCTTTTAAGTGTGCTTGAAAGTTGCTTGCTTAATGCTTAGTTTTGTGCCTTGACATGTGCATGAGTGTACGTGTGCTTGGCCTAATTTCCTTTGCATTTTGGCCACTATTTTAGGCCTATTTAGAATTGCTTAAATCATGTTTAAGTCCATCTTTTCATTGATTTGCATTGCCTCATGTTTGCTTGTATGCTTGCATAAATGCCTTGCCATGCCATGTTGCATCCTTAGATTGCATGCCTAGGTTGCATTGCATCTTGCATGCATGTCTTGTTCCTTGATTTGGTGATAGGAATTGGGCCTTGTTTTATTTGTTTGGTTTGCATTTCATTTGAAATTGAAGTTGCACACTTGGTTCTTTGGGTCATCATGCATGGAAATGCGTGATTGGTGATCCGAGAATCGAGCCACATCCCCCTTTGAGTCATTAACATGATAAGGAATGTGATTGGTGCATAAATTGTTTGAATTGCATTGCCATGCAAGATTTTGCCCTCTGCTGCTGTGAGTTGCAGGTTCTGCAGGAATTTGTTGCCGGCCGGCAGTATTTAGTGCCGACCGGCAGTCAATCGATGGCTGGTGAATCTATTTTGTGCCGGTGACTACATGCTACTGCCAGTGGAAATTCTGCTCAACCGGTGATATGCCCCAGTGTCCCGAGAGGCATTCCTGAGACTTTGGCGATCTTGAGAGGAGCGAGCGAGGAAAAACAGGCGACTATGCATGGCGATTGCAATTCGGCGGAATCGAGCAGCGCATGCATTGAGCCCTCGCCCCGAGGCGGTTTACTGTTTTCTTTAGTTTAGATAATTTGTTAATTAATTAGGCAATCTGTAATATTTAATTAGGTTGTGTGGTTAATTAATTTGTATTATTATTTTGATCCCTCCGAGCGAGGGCATATTTGTAATAAGTGTGTGTGAGTGGGTGTGTATGTTTTCCAACCCCACGTCTTTCTCCTCTTTTATTTACCTGCTTATGATGGTAGATTAGGGCATATTCATTTTAGCATACCTTATGCAATGCATGCGTGCATTCATGCATTTGTTTACATGCACCGGGGTCGGTACATCATACAAACTACATTGTATTTTTCAATTCCAAATTGAATGCATGTTACTTGTAGCATTTCACATGTCATTTTAGGGTTAGCCGAGCCTACTCTAGATTGCATCCTTGCCTGTGTTGCACTAGCCACTTAACATGAACTAGGGACATGCATGTTTGCTAACTAGTTTATTGTTTTGGCACGGAGTACAATGTAAGTGTTTTCATGTTTTAGCATACCGCATGCGTGTGAATATTAACATGACAGCATGCTTGCCATGCGGCTAAATGCTTATGTGTTATAAACTGCTTGAATGCTTGTGGGTGGAGGTTGGATTGTTTGAGTTGGAATAACTCGTTGAAATCTGTATTTTAGCCTACTTGCGGGTAGCAAAACCCAACACGTTTTCCAAAACAAACGGATATGCAATGCTTGTTTCTAAATTAGACGATCTAGTCTATACTTGTTTACTGCGCGCATAACATAGTAATTCTAGCTAATTAATCGGAATAAGAGCACATAACGTTTTCAAAAACGGATATCATGGTTAGTAGAGGCGGTCTTGAATGGCGAGCGAAGAATGCTCATAGATGACCTTCCCCAATCGTACCCAAGCTCCTGAGCCAAGGCAACTTTGGTGATGACGGACACGTGGCCTTTGGCACCAAGTCAGGGTTTCCTAAATTCCCCATTTTAAAAAATATTTAGGCGGCGACTCTGTATCTGGCAAAGCAGTCCATGTTTGGCACTTCTTTTTCAAAAATCTATTTTTTTCTCAAAACGATTTGCCAGAGTTGGACTCTTTGGTTCAGATTAAGAACCGCAACAAACAAAATAGGAGAGTCCGAGCTGTAGCGGGGTCCCTCGCGGACGTGTTACAGTTTCTGGCGACTCTGCTGGGGATTTTAGAGAGCTTGACTTGAACTCATGATATCCTGTTTTTTACTACGCTTATGTGTTTCTATGCATTGCATTTGCATTGGTGCGCCTAGGAACACAGTGTTTGCCATCTGCCATTCTTGAACGGTTTGCCGGAGGCTTGTCTTGTCAAGGCATGACCATAAGGATGACCGGTTGTGGGCTCTGACAGTATGGGAACACAAACCCCGGTTTTACTGGGGCACCCTTTTGACCATTCGACCTAGTGCATACTCGGAATCCATAGTGGCCATTCCAAACTAGGACAGGTTGCTTACCCGATGTTAGGTTGTTTGAAACCGCTGCGTGCGTAGTGAAACCCTAGCTCCTGACTTGTGAACCACTTTTTGGTCTCCTGAAGAAAGGAAAGAAATTCCAATGAGACGACCAATGCCAAGCTGCTTTTGAACAGATCAATGAATACTTACAGAACCCGCCCGTGTTGTCACCGCCAGAGCTGGGAAGACCGTTGATTTTGTACCTTTCAGTAATTGAAACTACAATGGGCTGCATGCTCACGCAAGAATCAGAGGACAAAGTGGAGAGAGCCATCTACTACCTAAGCAAGAAGATGCTGGAGTATGAGACTCGCTACACACCGTTGGAAAATGCTTACTTAGCCTTGGTATGGGCTACCAAGAAGCTGCGGTACTACCTGTTAGCTCACTCTGTAATGTTGGTTTCGAGATTAGATCCCATCAAATATCTCTTCGAGAAACCGGCACTTACGGGTAGGCTAGCTCGTTGGTTGTTCTTGCTTTCCGAATTCGATCTGAAATATGTGACGCGTAAGTCAATCAAGGGAAGAGTGGTAGCAGAGTTCTTAGCCGATCATCCAGTGAAAGGAGGTGAAGCAGTTGAGTACTTATTCCCAAATGAGGCCATTTTGCATATCGACGACGAGTTTTCGACGATGCACTTTGACGGAGCGTCAAACCAGTACGGGTATGAGATAGGAGTGTTGCTGATAGCATCCAACTACTCCTGTATCCCTCTAGCATTCAAACTCTGATTCAAAGTCTCGAACAACGAAGCAGAATATGAGGCATGCATTGTCGGTCTAGAAGAAGCCCTGGAATTAGGGGCAAAACGGTTAGACGTCATCGGGGACTCGAACCTTGTTGTATCTCAAGTGAAAGGAGATTGGAAAGTCAAAGAAGAAAAGATGATTATGTATCACCAGACCTTGGACTTGTTAATTCCTCGGTTTGAGAAGTTAAACTTTGCTCATCTATTAAGAGAGAACAACAGGTTTGCAGATTTACTAGCAACTCTATCTTTCATGATAGACATCCCGTTTGGAGTCCGGATGCGTCCAGTCATTATCGACCAAAAATTTGCGCGCTTCTGAGTCGATTGCGCGATAGATGAGGTTCAAGATGAGAACCCCCGTATTACGATATTTGGAATTTCTTGGAGAAGGAAGCATATCCACCAAGGGTAAATGCCAAGGATAAAAGGGCAATCAGAAGAACGGTCGTTCAGTTCATCATCTGCGGAGGTAAATTGTATAAGAGAGGTTATCTGGGAATGCATAAGCTGTGCGTTGATGCTAAAGAATCAAAACACCTGATGGAGGCCATCCATGGAGAGAAATGCGGTGCGCATATGAATGGGGTAATGCTAGCGCGGAAGATCCTCAGACAAGGTTATTATTGGTCCACCATGGAGAAGGATTGTATCGGCTTTGTTCGGTGATGCCACAACTGTCAGATCTATGCAAACCGCATGAACATCCCGCCGTCAAAGCTATACAATATGACTTTGCCATGGCCATTTTCAGTTTGGAGAATTGATGTGATCGGGGCTGTCACTCCGAAGGGGTCTAATGGGCATGAGTTCATCCTGGTCGCGATAGATTATTTCACAAAGTGGGTTGAGGCCCAATCCTATGCGGTGTTGAAAGCTTCACATGTCGCAAAGTTTATCAAAAACAACAACATCTGTTGTTATGGGGTTCCAAACAAGGTTATTTCAGATAATGGTTCCCACTTCAAGAAGGAAATGATTGACTTGTTGGAGAAATACAACATGGCTTTTCATAAGTCATCCACATATCGGCTGCAAACCAATGGAGCAGTCGAGGCCGCCAACAAGAATATCAAACACATACTACAGAAGATGGTGGAAACCTACCGGGATTGGCCAGATAAGTTGCCATTTGCTCTGTGGGGCTACCGAACTTCAATTAGGACTTTTATTGGGGCGACTCCGTATTCATTAGTTTATGGGATGGAAGCTGTTCTACCTATTGAAATTGAGGTTCCGTCTTTGAAATCTTGGTGAGTGTCAAATAAGCAGAAAGCAGTTAGCGTGATAGATTTAAGGCACTCATACTCTTTGACGAACGCAGACTGAAAGCACTGTACTATGTTCAAGGTTATCAGCGGAGAATTGCCAGGGCTTTCAACAAGAAAGTTAAGTCCAGGAATCTAAAGGAAGGAGATTTGGTGCTCAAGGACAACCGAGCCCCCATTCACGACCCAAGGGGCAAGTTCAGACCCAATTAGACTGGTCCCTACATCATTAAGTCTATTTGGTCACGTGGAGCTGTGGTTCTAATGGACCTAGATGGCCTAGAGTTCTCCCAGCCGATCAACATGGACAAGTTGAAAAAATATTACCCTTGAGAGGCTCGCTAGGCTGAAAACCCGAAAGGGCGACCTAGGCAAAAGTTAGAGCATGAAAAATTTAAAATTACAAAAACTGAGCTCGCAAGGTTGAAAACCCGCAAAGGGCGGCCTTGACAAAAGTTAGAGCGTAAAAGGAGAGTGAAAATACTCGAGTGAACCTGAGCCTGAACTACATAAGGCTTGATTCCCATCTTTGGGATACGTAGGCAACTTCATCCTGAAGTTCAGCCATAAACTTTTCCCCAATCAACTTTGTCTATTTGATCATCTCGGCCATCTTTGTCTATTCAGCATTCAAGAGTTCGGTTATGATCTCTGGTGCAGTGCTTTTCAGACTAGGGGCAACTTTCCAGTTGCTAGGATCCGAGGTTGTGCATCTCAGTGACAGATTTCAGGCGTGTCCAGTTCTGATCCATATCAAAAATAGTTTTGAAAAGTTTTAATAAAAGTTGACTTTGTTTAAAATTAATCTTTTTACAACTTAGACCATTTTAAGACCAAAGCAGAAAATTTTCAGTACCCACAACCTTCAATTTCATTGATTTCAATACAGAGTTCTCCTGCTCTTGCATACAAATTGAAGTTGCTTTTTATTGCATTCATAAAGAAAACTTGAAAGTACTAATAAAGTAATAAATCTGGGGCATAGACAAGTCAGGTGTTCCTGCGCCCCCTCCCAGAGCTGGTCGAAGCCTCTGATGCCAAAGTGGGCCCTTCTTGTGCCTCTTCATTAAGCCAATCCAAGCACTCATCAGACAAAGTGCAACTGAAAGTGGGAGCGGGGGCCAGGAGCTCTCTAGTCCTCCATGCTGTGGCATACCGGGCAAGCTTTGCGCCTCGAGCTGGGAATGCAGCAGGGTACTCTATCGCCTCCGGTGGGCAAGTCTGATCATGTCTGAACTGGCGCCAGAACCGGAACGGAAAATAGAAGACACAGTGTGTCATGCCAATCAATGAATCCCAGGTTGACGGGTCATGTTGTAACTCATTGCCGGCAGATTGAGCCAAGGGCAGCGCCAAGTGATGCGATTTGCAGACAAACTGCACATCTAGTTGTACCACCACCCCTCATCCAAGGCATCGACCAAGCGTTGTCGAAAAAAGTAGCCACGAGCTGAGTATGCTGGGCAAGACTCCACAATCTGTAACTTGTCCATCAACCACACCTGGGGAGGGATGAAAAATGAGAGAATAAAGAATAGAGAGATATACAATGAGAGAAAAGTAAGAAAAGGGTTTTGTGAAAAAAACCCGAGCCTGAGGGCTGAGTGATGTGAGCAATATATATGTGAGATTGGGTGGGAAACATTACCTGCAATACTAGTGGGCTCCCCACAAGCCTAGCCGTCTCCCGGCGATGAAAAGCGTCTAAGCCCATCAATGTCTCAGCCAATGTCATGGCAATGCAGCTCTTGCCCTCCTTCAAACCTTGGGAAACCTCGATCAACCGAACACTGAATCCACCGGAGCTTGGGGCAAGCAAGAAATAAGATAGCAAGCATAGGCAAAGCACGTGTCACCGATAGCCCTGCCAATGATGGTCGCCGCGGTTACCAGCATCAGAAAACTGGCAAACCAAGCTCGGAATGTCCAGTTCTCCGTCGTGAACCAATGATCGAGCGTCATTCAACGTGAGGCCGCGCATTTGTCCTAAGGCTTGGACGTGGCCAAATCGGAGTTGAGGCAAGATTTCCTCGTTGCGCTCGGACTCCATTAAAGCTTGGAAATCCTCGAAAATATGACACATCTCTTGCCCGCTAAAGCTAAAGACGCGTGTTACCGGATTCCAAAACCTTGTCGCGACATAGAGGAAAGGAAGATGCAGCGGAGTACGGCCCAACGTGAATAGTACATTCAAGTCGAAGCCCCGGAAGTTCAACTTTTCCGAGCCATCCAGAGAAGCAATCCAAGTTCTGAGATTTTGGATGAGGAACGCCTCCATTTTGATGCAAAACTGAGATAAAATGAATGAACCACGAGGCTGGAACTTTTAAAGACGATAAAGCACTGTTCGGGGGACACGTGTTGAAAAATTGATGGTTGCCAAACCAGGTGGTCGGCCGACCACCTTTTCTGGTAGGCCGACCACCCCTTGGTCTCTAATGCAAAAAAGCTGGTTGGTCAGCTCCCTCTGATGGTTGGCCATGAAGAGAAGTGGAGGTTTGGTCTTGTCTTAGCCTCTGGGAGAAAGTTCCTAGCATTTCCATGCATTGGGAGTGTTAAAGGTACGAGTTTTCCTCTATTTTGGATGCATTCCGTCACTCCGATCGTCCGAGATACGTCTGTTTATCAAGTTGTTGTTGAGTTTTGATTATCGAGTTATTGTTGAGTTTTGTTTATCGAGTTGTTGTTGAGTTTTGATTATCGAGTTATTGTCGAGTTTTGTATATCGAGTTGTTACTCTTTGTTTACTCAACGTTGTTGTGTCTTGCTTATCAAGTTGTAAACTTGCTAAGGTTTTGTTGTTTCTTAGTAAGTTAAGTTGTTTAGTCTGTTGCGTCGATTCACTACCTGGCTTGGCAATTTTCAATGCTCAATTTCCATTCAATCTCATTTTTGTGCAAAATGACGCAATGCAATGCTAAGAACATAAAATACAACACTTTTTGAACAAAAGCTGTTTCATTCCATCATGCTTCCTTTGTTACAACATTTTACAACAAGGGTACAGGTTTTATAGAAAATAAAACTGCCTAATAATGTACAATGTGCTACAACTACTAGTAAAAAAGGCAAATAAAGTAGGAACATCTGTATCAGTGCTCAAGTGCAAGAATAAGAGGCCCTCTTCTTCCTCTTCGACTGAGAAGTCCCTGCACCATCTCCACCAGCACCACCATCTGAATCGGAGCTGCTGTCCTCGGAATCCTCCTCGGCATCACCTCTGCCCTCAGGCAGGCTCGAGTCATCCTCTCACTGCAGATGTCTCTCGGCCGAGGATCTTGTGCAGACTCCTCCTCCTCGCTGGACTCCTCCTTTATGACATGTGCTCTGCGTCCGCCTCGTCTGCGAGACAACTCCCCTCTCCCAGCTCCTCGAGAAGGCCTAGCTCCTCAGGAAGGCCTAGATGGCCCGGTCTGTGGCTCAGTATATAGCGGGGGCATCTGAAAAGAAAGAATACAATTTGAATGCATTAGCCAAAATATGTATATCAGATGTATAGATGTAAAAAAGCTACATGGAGTGAATGTATGCAGATATAGTACATGAATGTGGTGTGTGTCAGATGTGCTCTACGCATACAGTCAATCAATGCAGCGAAATGTTCAAGTTCAGCATGTCATCAGAAGTATGATAAATGCAAGAAAACTAAAGAGTACCGAGACATCGATGATGGACAACTGCGCCTCTCTCCGCAAGACCATGCCCTCAAGTGAGGCCACTAATCTGAGTATCCCCTCCATGTACTCTCTGGGTGGCTGCAGATACAAGCTCAAATCATCAATGAATAAATGAGTGCCTACGTATCAGAGTGATAAATGAAAAACAGTGGAACATACTAGTGGTGAGTCAGGATCACTGACGTATGGATGACCAGGCATAGGAGGCTCTATCGGAATCGGGTAGGAAGTCCCATATCACCATCCTGTTAACTCAGTCGGAATATCTGGCCATCCAGGGTGATGATAAGTCGGGGGAATCGGGGGACCAGTCCAGCCCTACCCCTCGATGTGCCGGCTTTACTGGTCGAAGGAATGTCTCTAGCTCGGGCGCGACTCGAGGATGGCATGCCAGCAGACCTCCTCCTAGGAGTACGGACACCTGTCAATGGAGGTATCAAGTATGTATGACGGTAGGTCGCGTACTCCTCGTCCTCCAAATGTAGCATTAAATCGCTTTACCCTAACATGGCTGTCGACATCACGAGGTCTTGAGGAACACTCTGCCGGGAAGCCCATGGTGCAGCACGAGCGGTCCCCTATGAACCAGGCCCTACCAACTGGCCCCTCAAATAGGATCCTATACTGAGAAGCAGCCCATCCCCTAGCAAACTAAAATCGGATGTCTCTACCCAAAGGCACCCAGGGCTGCCATGTGATCTGCGGATAACTAATGCATAAGCCGATTAGAAATCGTAAATGTGCAAGATGAATCAAAGATGAAAACACGAAGAACTGAGAGCTCTGAATTACCTCTGTCGGCCACACTATGTCGAAAAATTGCCGTAGGTAGGGAAGAGTCTCCCGAGCTCTTGGCCGGTACTGGCCTTAAAAAACAAGCGAATACAGAATCATGAGAGGCACCTCCACCTCAAGATCCGAGGCTAGTGTCGGGAAGTACGCGAAAACCCATAGCTGTGGAAAACAGGGAAAAAGCCATCAGAATATATAATGCTAAGTGCAGAATGTGAATACAGAATGTACAGAGAATACAGAATGCTGAGTGCAGAATGTGAATACAGAATGTACAGAGAATGCAGAATTTTGAGAGTGAAATGCAAAGTACATAATGTAAAGTGTGTCGTGTGTGCAATGTACAGATAATGAAAAGCAGAAATATAAATCAAGAGGGCATAAAGTACCTCCCAGGCTCTCCAATAGCCGCCAACTATGTTCCCCCGTCCGCGGGAGGTCACACTCATGTAGCAATAGAGGGTAGCTAAGCCGGCGCCACCCCAGTCATACTGGCTGACCTGCGAGAGGTCTACCAAGGCACTCAGTAGATATAGCCCAACGGTGTTCCCCCTATCGGAGAATAGAGTGGTCTCGAAGAGGAACATCAAAAACCCTCGGGTGTACTGTGCTATCTCTTCGGGAGTCTCGGGCACCCTATCTCTGAAATGTGAGGAAAACCAGGTATATCGGACTCTGCCTGAGGATCTGTCAACCGGTGGGCGAGCTCCCAACAGATAGATCCAGGCGGCCTCCCATTTGCCCATATCCTCATCATAAGGGATCGCCCAGCCTTCCACGTCAAGGCCTCTCAGCACAGCAAAGTCGAATGGGGTCATAGTCATGTCCTTGGTAGCTGAGAAATGGAAGGAGTTGGTGGTGTGCCACCATCTCTCTATAAGGGCGTCCATCAATGTCCTGTTAGTCGGATAGCGAGATATCCCTATGCAGAAGGGTCCGAACCCTGCCTGGTCAACCCAATCACGAACGGCCTCCAGGAGCTCTGTGTACCACTCCCTCGCAACGATAGAGCCATATCCTCATGTAACACGAGAAGACACTTGCATTCATAATGATGAACACATGTATTCAGTTTCAGAATGAAATGAATAAGCTGCGTGCGAATGAAATGTATGAGCTGTGTGCAAATCAAATCAGATACAATGCTGTGGACTGTGTGTTCATCTCAAAGTGCGAGCTGTGTGTTCAACGTCAAGTATTTGGGCTGTGTGTTCAGATTTCAAAATCAGTGGGCTGTCTGTTCATCTCAAATTTGTGACCTGTGTGTTCAACGTCAAGTATTTGAAATTATGTTGATTTCAAAATCGAGGTCGTGTGTTCATCTCAAAGTTTGAGCTATGTGTTCAACGTCAAGTATTTGAGCTGTGTGTTCAGATTTAAAAATCAGTGGGATGTGTGTTCATCTCAAAGTTTGAGCTGAGTGTTCAACATCAAGTATTTGAGCTGTGTGTTTAGATTTCAAAATCGATTAATTTGTGTGTTCATCTCAAAGTTCGAGTTGTGTGTTCAACGTCAAGTGTTTGGACTGTGTGTTCAACATAAAAGTTTGGGCTGTGTGTTCAGATTTCAAAAACAGTGAGCTGTGTGTTCAGACTTGAAAATCAGTGGGCTGTGTGTTCATCTCAAAGTTCGGGCTGCGTGTTCAACTTTCAAAAAACTGTAGGCTGCGCGTTCACAATCACAAGTTTGGGTTGTGTGTTCAGATTTCAGAAATAATGTGTGTTGCGTGTTCACAATCAAATATGAGCTGCGTGTTCAGAAATTCAAAGTTCGGGCTGCATGTTCAACTCTCAACAAGTGTGTGCTGTGTGTTCACAATCAATATATGGGCTGCGGGTTCAGAAATTCAAAGTGATTGAGCTGTGTGTTCAAAATGCAAACAGAATATTGCATTATAGACTAAGTGTTCAGAACAAGCTGTGTGCTAGAATGAGCAGAAGTATGGCATGCAAATGTGTTCAGAATGAGCAGATAAGCATACATAGCATGAAATGTGCGTGAAATGCAAAATATATGGCAGAAAATGTAAAAAGTGAAGTACATACCTCTCGTGCCTGATGAGAGAGGTGGGACTCCGGCTCCCGCAATAGCAGATCCACAGGTGCTCGATCATCAAAATCGGTTAAATGGTAGAAAATGGCCCGAGGGAGGACGTGCTCCTGAGGATGATACCTCTCGGGATCAAACGGCCAAACTCTTCGGGGCAAGGACATGATGTTTGGCTTACCCTCGGAACCTGGAGGACCTCCGCCATGGGGGAAATAACTTGTTATCTCAAGAAATCTGCAAAAAGGAGCAAAAATGAGCAAAATGAGCCAAAATTGGAAAAAGTCAACAAAAGTCAACTCTCGGGAAATGAAAAAGTCAACAAAAGTCAACTCCTGAGAAAATGTTCCAAATATTGAGACAAACTTACCTCAAGTGGTGAAAATGGAAAAAGAAGCTCCGAAATCAAATTTTAATCGGTCCAAAGTGAAGAAAACTGAAAGATTTTGCGAAACAACTTTGCGTGGGGCGTTGGAAAACGCGTATAGAGCGCAGATCTGAGGGAGAAAATGGTCTAGAAAGGAGGAGGAGACAATTTTGGATCTGAAGTTATAAGGAAAAGAGCTTTGGACATGTGTATTTAAAGAAACAAGGGTGAAAGTACCAAACTACCCCTATTTTGGGCTAGGTGGTCGGCCGACCACCTTTTCTGGTAGGCTGACCACCCCCTGCACCTAACCCTAGTCGGTGGCTTCCCCATCTGGTCGGTGGTGTTCCCAAGGTGGTCTCCCATGTCCAGTGAGCTCCCTGCAAAATTTAGTAGTCATCGGAGTCCCTGGCACTCGAGAAAGTACAAGAAAGGTGCACTTTTTGTCGCGAAATCCCTTTGCAGGAGCTTCAACTCCAACTTTCGATGTGTGTTTGATCGTTACTCGTCAAGAGCAAGATGTATCCTTTTTGAGTACGTTGTGACCCTTCCGGGAGGTAAACCGGAGGCCGCAATTGAGTCACCCTCATCGAAACTTGCATTCCTTTGCTCGTTGTTTTGTGTCAAATATGCATTCGAGGTTGCACTCATCCTGCTTTGCTATGCACGTCACTTGCATTCTCATGCACATTGCTGGCATTGTTGTGCACGTTTCATGGGTTGGTCATGCCTCTGTGCTTAACTTGTGTTGTCACGCACATTTCTTCTCGCATCGTGATGCACTTTTCCATCAGCACCATGTTTGTCTGCATTCGATGTAGTGTTGAACTTGTGTTGATAACTATGTTGTGTTTGTTAAGTTTCTCTCTTTTGCAGGTACGATATTGTATGTACGGTTCATTTGAGGCTGGCACGACCAGATGAGTCGGGCAGGTATTGTATCTTCTTCGTGTGAGACGTGGCGAGAGTTGAATAATTCTCCACATTCTTATTGTATGAAATGTAGTTGCTGCTTTGCATTCTTGCTTAAAACTGTTGCATCTATTGTGAATATTTGCCTCATTACAGCTTGCTACTTTACATGATCACGAGTTACGTCCGGCTTGGTGCATCTTCGTTTTGCATTTTGCCCCCGCCTGCGGGCATGCCTGCGAGCACATCTCTTTGTTTATCTCGCCTGTTTATCTAAGTCTTCGGCTTTGTCAAAAATGGGTCATCTCTGGGCTTTGACATTCACTCCCGTCAATTACGACTTCCGAGTTTTGTCAAAGAGGGTCAACTGTGGACACCCCATTTTTGACTGACCTTAAGACTCAGACGTCACCAACTGTGCACTCGGTGATGATGTATGTTGTGCTCGTTCTGAGGTTACAGAGTCTCGACTGAGAGCCTTGCCTCCGGACTTCGGGACTCTTTTGTGCTTTGCCTCAGTTTGCAAACCAGGTCCTGTTTTCTCTATTTTCTCTTCCTGAAGGGAGGGAGAGGTCTCATAGACCATCTCTCAGTGGCCGTAGGCTACGTTTCGTGGTCGTAGGCCATTTTTCCTGTTTCGAGTCCAGTTTCCGGTTTTCTAAGCCATCGGCTGTGCACCTCGGTTTGGGACCGCTTAACTTTCTTCGTTTGGCACAGTTTTTGGTACACACCTTATTTCCTCTCCTTAGAGGGACACTGTGGCCCGGGAGACCACCTTTGTGGTCGTACGCCACCTCTGGTCCTTTACAGTCAATTTTTGGGGCCCCCGGCTGCGCGTTTTGGCCCCCGAACCCTCGTTTTGCATCCGTCTTGGCTCATTTTTGGTGTGGACCCTATTTTCATTGTTAGGAAGGTGGTACGGGGGTGGGAGACCAGCAATTCTTCTTGGAGACCACCTTTCTCTTCGCCACCTAATTTTCTTGGCAGGTAGGTGGTCTCCCTCACTTTTGAGCTACAATTTTGGGTCTCCCATACCACCATTGTGTTGTACTCATCTGGGAGGCCACCAATATGGGTAGGCCGACCAGCTTTTCTTCCTGACCCTTTTGAACCTTGCTAGAAAACTGGTTTTCCTCTCTCCTAGGTCAGAATTTTTGGTCTCCCACCATACCACTGAGCTGCATTCATCTGGGAGGCCATCAATCTGGGGTGGCCGACCACTTTTCTTACTTGAACTTTTTGACCCCTAGTCGGCCGACCAGGGGGAGTGGCCAGCCGACCACCTTAACTGGTCGGCCAGCCTTCTGCTTTTTGCTCTCTCTAAATGCAATCCAGTTGTGCCAGCTGGGAGGCATTTGGACCATCCTCCATATACATGTATGGAGGATCTTCAAAGTTGGTTTTAAGCTTCTTGAAGAAGCTTTAGAGCCTCTCCTCTATAAGAGAGGGTCTCCTCTCCATTTGCAAGGGTTGAAGACTTTGGTTAAGGCATATGTACACCCTTCCCTATATCTCTCCATTCCAAACCCCAAAACCCCCTTGTTCTTGGCCATTTACACTACACCTCCTAGCACAACACCTCCACCATCCATCCAAGCACCTTGGAACTGATTTGCAGAGGTTGAAGGCTCATTACCTTGGTCCAGAAGTTGCTGAGGGTCGGCTCTACAAGGGTGAGTCTCTATTTCCCCTTTTTTGCACTATTTTGCTTCATATCTTAACCCTATTTGCAAGCATTTTTGGACTTCAACATAAACTGGAAAAAGTTTTGTTTTGAGCTCCTCTTTAAGTTTGATTAAGGTCTTTTTCTGTTTGGAGTCATCTTCCTATTTGCATGCTTCATTTCCTCATGTTTAGGGCTATGCATTAGAGCATTTGTATTGGCTTTGGTTTGGCCTTTTGGCCACTGAAATCCAGTGGATTTTCAGTGGCCAATATGTGTTTTTGAGCTTCAAAATCAGAGAGGGGTGACCCTCTCACCCCTTGTTCCCTTTACTAGCTTTGTTGGCCTTCCAAAAGAGCTCCATTTTGCATGTTTTGAAGTCATGTTTCAAGCCCTATTTGGTGAGTTTTAAGGTCTGCATAAGCTCTGTCCAGAGCCCTTTTAGCCATCTTGAATGTCTATCATGCATGTGTAGAACAATCCTATTCAAGGCCTTTCAAAGGAGCTTTCATTTGCATGCTTCCTAGACTAATTTTAGGGTCCTTTTGATGGGTTTCAGGGCTTTCATAACCTCTTTCTAGAGGTGGTTTTTCCATTTTATATGTCCATCATATATGTGTAGAATAACCTCTTGCATGGCCTTTCAAAGGAGCACTTCATTCTTGCATGTGTTGACTAAGTTTCAATGGTTATTTGGGCATATTTTGGCATGGCATACTTCTGTTTTTTGGTTGGTTTGGTGAGCCCTCATGTGCTTCATATACGTGTAGTGTAAATCATGGTTCACTAGCTTTCTTTGCATGCTTTGTTGACCCTTGATTTTAACACTTTTTGGCCATGCCTTAAACTGATATTGTGCATATTTTGGACTGCCCTAGCTCTGTTTTTGGGTCTCATGGTTGAATGATGTTTGTTTTGCATGCTTGTAGTTCAATACCCATGCTTAACTTTGAGTTTTGAGGTCCATTCAATGCATATATTGAGGTGTGTTCATGTTTTGGGTCCATTATACATCATATTTCAGAGCTTGTACCAATGCCATATTGCCATGTTTTATACTCTTTAAGTGTGTTTGAGAGTTGTCCGTAAATGCCTTGTTTTTGGGCCATTGAATGAGCTCCATTTTCTTGCATATTGAGCCATCATTTTAGGCCATTTTCCCACTATTTCAAACCTACCTACAGTCTGTTTGGGGTTGGTTTTGCCATTTGTGCATCGTTTTGGGTACCTCTAGTGTAACGCACTTCACTAGTTTCGGTACCCGGGCCACCTAGCATGCATTTTGTGACATATTTGCATGTTTTGAGACCATCTTTTATGCCATTTTAGAGCTGTATCATGTCCCATTCTATGCCATGTTTCATCCTTTGCCATGCTTAGTTAGAGTTGCATGTTATGCCTTATGATCGGTCATTTGCATTCGTGCATGTTTGTATGTATTTCGATTGTCTCATTTTCATGTATGGCCACTAATGTGAGTGTGGCTGAGATCCACTCATATTGGTGTAAGTCCATCTTGCATTTGTATATGCCATTTAGTTCATGTGCGCATGATAGTCTTCGTAAGTGTATTGTGTATGCCATGTTATGTCACTTGCATTGTGTATGCCATTTTAGTCCATAGCATTGCGTATGCTAGGTTGCATATTAGAGCATTGTGTATGCCATGTTACATCACATGCATTGTGTATGCCATTTTAGTCCATAGCATTGCGTATGTTAGGTTGTATGTTAGTCGCATTGTGTATGCCATCTCATTGCATTGTGTTTGGGATAGGAGTTAGCCCAACACGGGAAACAAGGGATGTTTCGTACTCAAAGTGATGAAACGTGTCTCAATTCCCGGTCGTCGACACTCCGGATTAACCATGATGGAGTCTAGGCCTTGTTGTGTTGTCATGTGCATTCATTTCACATCGAGTCGTGCAATTCAACTCCTCGGCCATCATGCATCGAGATGCGTGATTGGTGACACGAGGATCGAGGTGTGCATACATATGTGAAAATACTTTGCCATGCCCCTTTCTTGCTCTCTGTTGTAGCAAACCAGAAATCAGCAACTTTCTAAAGTCTTACACAGCATTCCGGGATTAATTGCAAACAGAGACAAATCGGGGGCATCGCGAGGAATTTCCCGACGAGGCAACTTGAGCATGCATGCATCTTTCATCATTCGAAACGGAGCTGAGGCGGTCCGTTTAGCTTGTATGCTAATTTACTTGTTTTCCTAGTTAATTTGTTAATTAATTAGGGTTTTGTAATATTTAATTATTTATTCGGACTGTATTATTTATTCAGACCCTCCGAGCGAGGGCACAATTATAATAAGTGTGCGTGCGTGTGATGTATGGCTTCCAACCCCACGTCTTTCTCCATTTTATTTACCAGCTTATGATGGTTAGTTTAGGACATGTTTCAATTAGCATACTTATGCTCGCATGTTTGCATCCATTCATCTGTCTTGCATGCACTGGGCTCGGCGCGTCATACTAATTGCATTGTATTTCAATTCCGAGTTGAATACTTGTTAGTTGTAGCATTTCACATGCCATCTTTAGAATAGCCGAGCCTATTATAGTTGCATTCCTGCATGTGTTGCATTAGGCATTTCAGCATAGTTAGGATCATGCATGAATTTCTAATATAGCTTCTGTTTTGGCTTAGAGTACTCGGTAAGCTTTTATGCTTTAGCATCCTTACATGTGTGTGAGTGACTACCATGATAGCATGCTTACCATGAGGCTATGTGCTTATCTAATATAACTGCCTGAATGCATGTGGGTGAAGGTTGGATTATCTGAATTGCAATAATGCATTGACTGCAAGTTTTAAGCTCACTTGAGAGTGGCAAATCATCTTGTTTTCTAAGCCTACCTGAGGGTGGCAAATCCACATTTTAGCCTACTTGCGAGTAGCAAACCGTTTTCAAAACAAACATGAGATGTTTCGTTCCAATTCAGGCGATCCAGTCTATACTTGTATGATGTGCGCATCATATAGTAAATCTAGGCTAATAACCGGAATAAGAACGCATAATGTTTTCAAAACTAGATATCATGGTTAGTAGAGGCCGATCTTTGATCAGGCGAGCGGGGGTGCTCATGAAGTGACCTTCCTCAATCGTACCCAAGTTCCTGAGTCGAGGCAACTTTGGTGATGACGGACACGTGGCCTTAGGCAATGAGTCAGGGTTTCCTAAATTTTCCCAAAAATAAAATATTTAGGTGGCGACTCTGTATCTGGCAAAGCAGTCCATGTTTGGCACTTCTTTCAAAAAGAAATCTGTTTTCAAAAATGATTTGCCGGATTTGGACTCTTTGATGACTCATCGGTCTTGCATTGCACTCTGCGAGATTAGATATAGGACTGTGACATTGAGTCCTAAACTGTAGTGAGCCCAATGAACAAAACGGGATTCCCTCCCGAGACGTTCGGGGACGTCTACACATGTGAAATCTAGGAGTGATGTAACTTATGTAGGAGTAGTTCTTGTACTTAAGAGTTGTTCATCTGTAACTCAGTGTTTGTAACCCAGTTTATCCCTGTCGATTGTGATGCTATCTGGACTTGTAATTTGATTCTTGTAATTAAGTGACAAGTTTTAGTGTTATTCAATCGAATTTCAGTTTGTTTGTATTTGTTTTTTCACATTACAACCTCCAAAGAAGTCTTTGAATCTGTCAAGGCATAGGACATCAACCATTATTGCTTGGTCTGTTTGTTGTTTTTGAAAATCGATTTCTCCTGTCGAATCTTCCTTGTCAATTTAATCCAAACTAGATTTTTGCTAACATATTTTGGCACGCCTAGTGGGACCTATTTAATTTGGAGTGATGGCTAAGAAGAAACAACACGAGAGCTTTGAAGACCCTGGGAAAAGGGTTATTGATGGAGAAAAACTTGATAGTGAGTTCGAAGGGATTAAAGACAACATTGATGATGGCCATTCAGTGGCTGGACAAAAAGTGGGCCAAGGGAATGGCCAGAAGATGGCCTTTGCAGGTCATACGAGTAGTCCTCCTACAAATCCAAGGAAGACTCTTTTGCTGCACACTCAGTAAACAATTGGTTCCATGTTTGCACATGAGAACCAAGTGATGGTTGATGATTTGTTGGCTTTGTTTGAGAAAGCCAATATTAAGCCCAGCCAGTCAAGGAAAACTGTAGAGGAGACTAGGATAAACAAGGTACACTATGGTCCTTCCATCGCTCTTCAAAAACATACAACTATGAATGAACATGTGTCATTCTACAAAGACTTAAAGCTCAAGCACTCCACCATCATCCATAGGAGATTCGTGCCAATTTGGTAGCAATAATAAGATCATACAACAACATGGCAATGCTACAATAAAACATGAACATCACATCTATCCAATAAGATCATACACTAATTTCATGACTCTTCAATAAAATATGAACATCGCATCTATCCAAAAATGGGCATATCTCATTAGCCACAACTTTTTCAATTAATTAAATTAAGTGAGTGCTTCATGTTAATTTAACATAACAAAGCATCACAAGAAAGTCCACGCTTTATTTTCTGGCATACTTTTTTCCAGTAAACTAAATAGTTTTTCTTTCAACAAAAACATATTCCTTAGTTTTATTTTCTTTTTGCCATACATTCTTACATCTCTCTTTCCTACCTGAAATTCCTAACCTTGCAGCACAACCTTACTACGATTAATATAGACGCTTGAGAATTCATATTTCTAAACTAAAATGATAATTTATCGCTAAGATAATATAAGATTTCAATAGCAACAAAATAAAAAAAAAAAAATACATCTTTCGTAATTTTAGGCGTGCCTTCAATTCAAACCAATTCATTTGTAAAATTAAAGCAATAAAAATTTTATTAAATAAAAATGTGTGAACAAACAGAAAGGGGAAAAGGGTTCTCACTCCATTCTACTTGCAATACTCAACATCAGTCCAACAATCCTTGTTCTTGACCTTGTCGGCCAGCCAGTTAGAGCTTGGGGTGATAGCCGATATAGACGACATCACCACCACACGCCGAACCCCCAATTCCTTAGCTGCCGTGAGGATGTTGTTTGTCCCCTTAATTACCTGTGCCAATAGCTCCTTCTATTATCAAATCCAAGCATAGAGAGACATATATAGCACATCGACACGATAATCAAACGAAAAGAATTATAGATATGTAAATGCGTTATACGGACCTCGAGGTCTTTAACTTGATCAACAATGCAAGGAGAAGTGAGATGGAAGACGCCCGTGGTGCCAGTAATGTTGGCGACGATGGAGTCGTAATCGAGGAGATCGATCTAAAAGAGGCGGAGATGCCATTCTGCTCCTTCTGGGACTTCTAGATGCTTTATTTTTTTCTCATCTTCTGCAAAGAGACGTTTTTTTTTTTTTTTGGTTAGAAAAAGGGATTAAAAGTGGAAAACATAGAGAGAGAGAGAGAGAGAGAGAGACACAGAGAGAGAGAGAGAGAGAGACATTTTTTGTGGTGGTGGTTTTGAATGGTGGCCTAGGATTTGTGCTTGTGTGAATGTTAGAGAGATATAGAAACATATGGACAGCCAAAGAGAGAGAGAGAGAAACAGATGGATACATTGTGGTTTTAATATAGGAAACATTCAAATACATAGTTTTGATATAAAATATGGTGTTTTTCTTTTTGTGACCACAATAAGTTGGTCACCAAAGGTTTTTTTTTTTTTTTTTTTCTTTCCCGCAATTACTTTCTGCGACTAAATTTTATTTTTTGGTCTCAAAAAATTACCTATTAGCCACCAAAGAGTTGTTGGTCGCAAAAACACAACCCATCATCGACCAAAAAAATGTTAGTCGCAGAAAGTTAACTATCTGCGACCAACTCAAAAAAGGTGGTCGCCAAAAATATTTTTTCCTATAATGTATGGCAGTGTCCACAGAGTCCCAGCTATAAGTTTGAATTCAATATTAAGGTTGTGGCCTTTTAGAGGCTGGGCAGTGAATTTGATAAACCAAATATTTCCACCTTCTTCTAAGGCACACTTATATTTTTTGGTAGTAATCGATTACTTCACTAAATAGGTGGAGACAATCCCATTGAAAGTTGCTACACAAACCCAGGTTATTGAGTTCCTTAAAAAAAATGTGATCCATAGGTTTGGTTTGCCTTAGTCCATTACTATCGATCAAGGAACTATGTTCAATGGGGATGAGATAAAAAAGTTTGCCACAAAGCATGGCATCCAAATTCTAAATTCTTCCCCCTATTATGCTCAAGCAAATGGGTAGGCTGAGGCAACAAACCAAATTGTGAAGAATACTTTGGAGAAAATGATTGATAATAATTCCAGAGATTGACACAACTTATTATCTGAGGTATTATGGGCTTACAGAAATTCTAAGAGAAATAGAACAGGAACAACTCCATATAAGTTTGTGTATGGTCATGATGCTATACTCCCATTAGAAGTTACTGTGAGATCCAATTGATTGGCTCAACAATTAAACATCCCAATGGATGAATATAATGAAGCCATGTTAATTGAGTTGCAAGACTTAGAAGAAAAAATGATCTGTGCTTTCAATCATTTGATAGCATAAAAGAAGAAGGTGGAGAGGAGTTATAACAAGAAAGTGAAGCATAAGTGTTCTTTGAAAGAGAATTAGTTTGGAACACTATTTTGTCTCTCGGAACAAAGAGACTAGAGTATGAGAAATGGTCTCCTCATTGTGAAGGACCCTTTAAAGTGTTCAAGGTCCTTAAAGGAAGAGCATATCATCTTGCATCCTTGGAAGGAGAACCACACAGAAGAATAATCAATGGAAAATATTTAAAGAAATACTATCCTACCATGTGGGAAAGCATGAGATAATATATACATAAAATATTCTATTAAATAATTGTTGGGAATGTATAAATCAAAATAGATGTACAAAAACTTCAGTCTGTTTGAAAATACAAAATGAAGTTGTTCTAGGCTTGTAGTATATTTCTGTGTTTAGCCTTGCTCTGTTAGAGGTTGGCTTAGGTAGATTTGATGCTGGCAGGACCATTTTTTGCCTGAGTCAACAAATCTTGCATGTTGGTTTTGATTTTGGATTGTTCTTGCTTGATGATGGCTTTTTCGGCTCTGATTTTTGCTAATTGAGCCTCCAAGTGGGCTTCTTTTATTGAGAAAAGGTTATCTTGAGCAATGGTGTCTTGGAAGGCTTGTGAAGCATTAGTCAAAGAAGCAGCCACTAACTTCAATTGATTGACTTGAGTCTTGTTGGCTTCTGACTCAGTATGATGTTTGTTAATGGTTGAGATGTGTTAAGGAAGGACCGTCAAGAAGTCTTGAAAGATTTGTGTTTGATCTGAATCAAAGAGCTTTGGCATTAAAGCTTGAATGGCTTCAAAGCATTTGAGGAGGTCTGGAGATCTTTTAAGAGCCAGTTCATCAAATGGAAGCTCAAGGAATTGAAAAAAATTAATTAACCACCTCTTGCTCTTCTTGAGCAAGTTGTTTGAATCTTTCCTCAAAACTCAAGTTGGTGATGGATTATTGGAGATTATAGGCTTCCAACAACAAATTTTCAATGGTAGGTTGGGATGAGGTAGTGACAGGAGTTGTTTCAACCTACATGGGCAAATCAAAAGTGTTAGGAAAAGTAGTAACTTGTCTCTATGAGTTAGAGGTAGGAGAGTTACTTCCATCTAACATGTGATTGTAGTGGCAAGCATTGTTGGGGAAGTTGTTGGTGAATTGCCCCATTGGTGTAGATTGTGAGGTGGAGTCATTTGTACACCAATTTTAGCAGTTGTAGGGGTATGAGATGTACCTCCAGCCTGTCAAAATTCAAAGTTAGAATGTATATGAAGATAGGGTTAAACATGTAGTGTTTTGGAAGTTACCTTTTGGTGAGGGCCAGCAGAAGAAGTAGTTGATTCTTTCAAACCAATAGTTTCAGTGGCAGCAACTGATAGTGTGATGCTTGGGATAGCAGTATTTGTACCTTGGCCAGTCTCAGTTTCAGTTAAATGAGTTGTTGGCCTAGGTTGTGATGGAGAAGACATAAGCGATGTGTTGACATAATGAGAAAGGTATGGAGATGACGTGTTCTCCTGGCAAGCATCAGAGAAAGAAGGAACATGCCCGAGAGGCTGTGTGATGCCAACTTAAAGGACATGAACATCTTTAGCAGCATCATGCCTATTTTGCCCTTGAGCTTGGTCAACCCTAGGAGAAGCCATGTTGATAGGTGGTTGGTCTTCATTGGAGTTGGCTTCCAAGTCAATAATATGGGCTTCTCTAGGTTGTCCTTCCCTAGTTGGGGGTGCATCCGTGGCTATATTGTCTTCTTTGCCACCCTCTGGTTTATTCACGATGTCATCAATATTAGGGAATTCAAAAATCTCAGTTAAACTAGGGGCAACACCTTTGACAGGGAAATCAAGTAGGTTCTCGAGAGCTATACTAGGAGAAATACCAACAAGCAAAGAGCCAAGTGAAGTTGATAGGTTCTCTTACTGAAGAGAAGGTTTGGGTTGGTTTTCTTGATCTTCTGAACTAGTTGAAGAAAATATAAGTCTTTTCCTTTTTCTTTGACAAAACAAATCAACATCAGTCAGTCTTGGATATGTACCGACAAGGAATACTTAAGTAAAAGGTAAAAGAAATAGTTGAAACCTAGTATTGCACTTCAGTAGTCTTTATTAGACTCTGAATAATGGGTTTTTGGGGGGCCAAAGATATGGCTGATAGGCACATCCCAATCTAATGAAAATGAAGAAGAAGAATGGCTAACAGCAAGTTGAAGAGTTGGTTTAGAAATGGCAACTGGAGGAAGGATCTTTCTAGTAGAGCTTCCTCCTTCTTGGCCTCTTGAAGGTGGTTCATAGGGAATGAAAGAGGCACAAGAAGTCTCCAATGGATTCCTTTTGGTTTTCTTGGTCTGAATCACTTTCTCCTTGCCTTTGGAGTCTGGCTTTTCAATTGCCAATGGTTCAATGACCAATGGCATGGGATCTATGAAAGTGATAACATTAGTGGAATAAAGAAAACAAAAAATAGAAAGTATGCATAGGTAAGAAAAGAGAGGTTAAGAGACTAACCAACAACTCTCTTTACTCCTTTTCTGTTATCTGGGTGAAGATCCCAAAGTCAGCTAGCCAGACTTTTGTGAAAAATAATGGCACCCATGAGAATCCACCCTTGTTGAAACCTCCCAGAGGCATACCATGTTGTAAAAATAGAAGCTAAATTTATCAAACAATTACTGATTTTCAGTTAAGATGGCTTCAGCATTAGCCCTTTCTTTGAATTGGTCCCTGATTCCAACATACTTAGGGATGGTGGCATAAAAATAAGGGCAATGAAGGATCTAAATCAGTCCAAATTGCCTTGCCCATTGACAAGGATTATAGCTTTCAAAATTGCAGTTGGACTTTTTGTTAGTAGAAATAGAACCCCCACTCAAAAATGTACCTTAAAGTGAGGACTTGGGCCAAAAAAATCTTTTTGTTTGTTCCTTAATGTGTCATCCAATTTTTGAGGGTCAGTAGAGACATAGATGATCCCAGAGAAGGTGAAATGAAAGTCATGGAAATAAATAAACAGAGCTGGTTCCCTATCGACAGGGAGCTCATAAAAAGTGGTGAAGGGTTTGGTGGATGTCATGTCAGAGGATGGTCTATAGCATAGGAAATGCTCAGTATAGCTTTCATATGGGGAGGAATATGGTGTTTGTTGAGTAGGCATAATCTTAGGGAAATAAGCATCTAACCAGGCTTGAAAAAGCTAGAAGAGGCCACCATAATTGACGTTTATTTCCTTAGTGATCAAGGTAAAAAGACTCTTATATAATGTGGCCAGAAGGAAAGGGGTAAAAGCTAGTTATGTGCCCTCTTGAATACAAGTGACAAGAGGCAAATATTCCTTGGTGACTTTGAAGCTAGGAATGCAAAAGAAGAATTGGCACAACCATAAGAAGTAAAAGGCTATCGTTTCCTCATCAGAGGGCTCTAAGCTAAATTTTTGGTATTTCTTCATAAAGTTACCATAGCTAATGTTGGTAACAATATTGAAGTCAACTTTGTGAGGGGTTAAAAGTACACTAATGTGTTGGCCAACAACTTGAAGACCGGTCAAATATACAACATCTAAGATGGTGGGTGAAATCATACCACATCTCCGCATCATGAAGTTATACGAAGTTGACCAAAAGCAAGCTGCAATACTGATTGCCCACTTGTCCATGTCAAAGGAAAATGTTAACAGACGGATGGTATCATAGATGCCAAGGGCTCGCCATAGGCCTATGTCGTACTTCATTATTCTGTTGACTCAGAGCTTCCAATTTGCACTAGACTTCATCCATGAGTGCAGAGGATTGTGGCTGATGTCCCATTGGTGCCAAGCCAATTTTGCTTTGTCAAGTAGTAGGCTTTCTGTTTGAACAATTGGGAAATATTGAACCATTTCATCAAGAAAGGTGCTAATGAAGGATGGCCCCAATTCCCCTTGAGTAGTGGTTTTTCCAAGGATAATGCAACTGTCAAATTTGTGAGTTTGAATGCTTTTTTGGATCTCAAGAGGGAAACGGAGCACTGGAGAAGGTTTTGTAGATTCTGTCTGTTTGGCTTTCAAATGAGATTAAGTTTTCTTAGGATCCATGGCTAGGGTTTTGCAAGAGTTGAAGGGTTAAAAGTGAAGTAATGCAGAAATGAATAGGCAAGAGTGGAGGTTCAATTCAAATCTCCAAGTTTATATTGTTTGGGTTGTCTTTGTCTATTAGGCCACATTAATTTTGGGCTTATAGATAGGCCCAGTTGTTTTAATTAAGTCTTGGTTAGGTTTGGACTTGTCCATATCATTGAATAGTCATTCAAGGCAAAACCAAGTTTTACCTTAAATGAGAAGGGCATTGTTAGCACCATAAATTCGAAATCTTCTGTCGACAGGGGCATGGACATGTACAGAAAAGGTCCAAGAGTCAAAGGCATGAAGTTAGTAGCCCAAGAAAGAAGATTAAGGATGTAACACTTGGTAGTCTTAGAAGGAAAAAGAGTTCAAGACAATTGCAGCAATTGTAGATCATGGGCACATGTGGGAAGCCATCAAGTGAATAAGTGACAACATGGCATGGCTAGTGAAACCATATAAAAGCTGAAAATTCGAAGATGAGAAGACCTTTAACCAAATTCACAACTCATGTGAAATCTAAGAGTAGTGTAACTTATCTAGGAGTAGTTCTTATAAGTAGTTCATCTGTAACTCAGTGTTTGTAACCAATTTATCTCTATTGATTGTGATGCTATCTGGACTTATAATTTGATTCTTGTAATTAAGTGATAAGTTTTAGTGTTGTTCAATCGAATTTTAGTTTGTTTATATTTGTTTCTTCACATTACAACCTCTAAAGAAGTCCTTGAATCTGCCAAGGTATAGGACACTAGCCACAATTGCTTGGTCTGTTTGTTGTTTGTAAAAATCGATTTCTCCTGTCGAATCTTCCCCGTCGATTTAATCTAAGCTAGATTATTGCTAACAAGGAAAAAATTCACTTTAATCCTTTATGGTTTAGGCTTGTAGCACTTTACCCCCTTATAGTTTAAAAATAGGCAGAGATCTTCCATATGGTTTTCGACTAAATTGCAACAAACTCTGTTAACAAAATGCTTGAAATAACCATAATACCTCTCTCACTTTTCTTCATTTGTGTATTTCTCTTTGTTTCTTCCCCTCTCTTTTATTATACAAAAAATTTCTAACTTAAACGAAATTAATTTCTCATAAAAAAAAACATTGATTCAATTAAATCACAAATTAATTTTAATTTCCTAATTATTTTTAATATATCTCTAACCTTTATTCTAATTTAAATTTAATTATAACATATATACATACAAAATATGAACATTGTAACAAAAAATGAGCTATCACTATCACTATTTAATTAACTTGATTTTTTATGTAAATAATTTTTTCGACTAGCCTAAAAATAATTCAAATTGATATACAATGCATATTTATCCAGTGTCAATAGTATTGCATGATCCACTTTTGTTAACTAAAAATCGTGGGTACTGATTCAAACCACCTCAACATGCATATCATGATTATAATTATTTAATTATGTGTTATTTATTAATTGTGATATGTGCCATGTGATTAATTTGAGTATATTTGTTCAATTTGGAAACTATCTGTTGATCATAGGAAAATCTGTTGTGATTTTCACCCTGAATCTGAAATTAAAGGCCTTAATAGTACCAGAAATCAAAATTGAGTACATGATTAAACTAATTGAAAATTTTTGAACCTTATAGCAAGTTTGATCAAAAATTGATTCAGATTAATTAATTAAATTGTGTTTAATTGGTCTAATGTTCTAATGGTTGCATTATGCTATCCTAGTTATATATATGAGCCATAAGCTCATTTGAGCTCATCTTTCTCTTCACTTTTGAGTAAAAATCTCATATTATACATTGTAGAGAGAGAGGGAGAGGTCTCATTTAGAGAGAAGGTATAGAGATTGAAGGGCTAGCTTGATTTGGTCAAAGTTTATGCAAGAAAAAGTGTGTTTGAAGCCTCTAGGAGAGATTTATCTCTCAATTCTTGAAGATGATGTGTTCTAGAGTCGTGTACATGGATTATATATGACCATTTGCTTGTATTTTGATAAATAAAATCAAGAAAGTGAAGAACCTCTACATGCTTGTACTAATCTGTTGAATTTTCACCATGTTGAGTTTGAATTCTAGCACACATGTTGAAATTGTAGGTTAATTTGTACATTCATGTTTCATCCATCATGTGTTGATTCTTAAATTCATGTTTTGGAAAGGAGTTTTGTATATGCATGAGCCTTTGATTTCAGAGTTGTCAAGTTCATGAGTTTTCAAAAGAAATAAAGGTAATTCATTACATGGAAGTCAAGAACATGGAACATTGTTTTGAAAAATTGAAAGGGATTTGAGTATGTGGTTTTATAATTTTCATGAATTTATGTACTATGGAAGGTTTCTACATGTTTCTAGTAAGCCATGCAAGTTTTGAACATAAAATAGGCACTTTTGAACTTCAAGAGCAATCTGGAAAACCCATAATATTTGGACACCGCATGAGTGACTAAGTGTGCACTCGAGTGAACTTGATGATCTTTTAGTACTTTCGCAGACCTCTGTGACTGCTCGAGCGACCAGTAGTTGGCTCGAGTGAAGACCCCTGTTTTTGCATATTTTGATAAGTCTTTATGTGTTCATGTCTTCGTTCTCATCTTCTCTGGAGCATTTCTAAGCATGAATTGTAACTCAATAAGGAACTAATAAGTGAGAAATCCACATGAATGATAGAATTAGAAAGAGAAGATGAATTATATGATTCGAACTATGTGTTCCAATGTGTGTACCCATGTGTAATGTGTAGGTTTGAATATTATGAAATGAGAAAACTTACTCGAGGTGAGTAATGTCTTTGTAATGGTATTTTAGTATAAATTACTTTGAAAGTAGTTTTACTATGCAATAAATTATGAAACCTACACTTTATATAAGTAAAGAAATACGATTCAAGATTTTCGAACAAGTACTTTGAGACACTAAGCTATGCTCTGAAACTCTGAATTGTGTAAAATGAGATAAGCTTTCCGAAAATGTGATTTGCTAAAAATGAATGAGTTTTCTATTGAATGATGACATGAAATGTGCTTTGATCATTCAATAACTACTATTTTGTCTATAGTCCGTAAGTGGTGTTCTCTAAAAGTTAATGAACTGTTATAAACGTTCTGTATGATGTCGATCTTGATAATTATTCTGTATGACTTCGATGGTAATTGTTCTATATGGAATCTACACGTATAAGACGTTCTGTATGAGCTTATTAAGTATATGACATCAAAGTTATGTTCTGTATATGCCATTAATTTGATGTTCTGTATTCTGTATAAGCCAACATCGTGATGTTCTGGATTCCGTATTATAAGCCATTCTTCTAATGTTTTGCTAAGCAATTAATGTGATGTTTCACATTCTATATCAGTCATCTGAATAATGTTCCACATAAATCATCAAATATGATGTTCAGTATGAGTCACCAATATGGGTGTTCTGAATGAAGTCATTCAATATGAATGTTCCATACGGTATTTCGGCAGGTAAAAATAAGGCCTTCAGGCACTTTGCAATGTGACAACTAATGAAAGGTTTGGTAACTGTAATTGCTATTACATGTTTAGGAAATAAGTTTCAATTATGACAAAAAACTTTTGAATTACTTTGATAAATTATGAGACTCATTCACTAAACCCCTTTACTTAGAGATTACTTATTGGGCTTTTATCTCACTCCGTTTATATATATGTATGCAGGTGAGTATCAATAAGTTCCACATTAAAGCTTGCTTTGGAGTCAACCTTTTGTGAAGCTACCCGGTTATGCCTAAACATCGACGCCTTAGTTTTATTTTTATTTATTTATTTTTATTCTGAGCCGAGCTTGAGGAGCTTTGATTTTTTACAGTTTGTTATATTACAAATATTTTGATCTTGGGTTTGTATCTACAAGATGAATGTTTGTATATATTATGGTATGATGTGAGATATAGCATGTATGTTTTGACCATGTTATGTATGCACAACTCAATGGACAAGTTTTTATATTCTGCTTCTGCTTGTGGCCCTGTATACTATATTATAAATTATGTTAATTTTGTTTTTGAGATTAGGTAATCTGGGATTACTGGCTGGTTACGGTTTAAACCTATAGGGGTAGGTTAGGTCGTGACACTAATAGTGTTCTTCACTGTTCAATATTTTAGTTTTTATCCTCTCAAATTCATTTATTTATATTTCGACAGATGATCCATGGTGGTGCTCCGATAAGTTTTCAACGAAGACTCCATCGCCGTCTCCGGCAATGTAGCTGAGCAAGCAAGCAAGTAAGCAAAGAAGAAGTAGCAGGGGAGTTTAGCGGGCGCCACTTCGACAGCGAATTGGCATCATCGGACAACGGCATTCGCTGCTATAGCAGCAGCATGATGAAATCCAGAACGCTATTGGAGAAGAGGGGTTAGGGTTAGGGTTAGGGTTAGGGTTAGAGTTTGAGTTTCATATTAGTTGGAGAAGAAGATGAAGTCTTTTGGGGTCTAGTGATGAGTGAGAGATGGAAGGAGAAGAAGATGATGGTGATGATGAGTTTGTTGACATCAATGAAATCTGGATGAGAAATTACTCTCTTTCTCTAGGATTTAGTGAAGGGTATGCTCGTCTTTTAACATTAATTTTGACTTTAATTTTTATTGCTAATTTTTAATTTTGGCAAGTGTGGAACACTCGCCATTATTTTGGACGAAATTAATAATAATGACAAGGAGGCAAAGTATAAATTGATCAGAAGTATAACGAGGTTTATTGGCTATTTTTAAATGAAAAAGAAGTAAAATGTTTTGGAGCAACACCCTAGGAGGTTAAAGTAAATTTTGCCCATTTATATAAAAAGTATTTTGAAAATTATGAAACAATTAAAATCAATTAAAGCACTTTAAAATTAATAAAGTAAAAAAAATGTATTGTATTCTTTAAAATTTTTGTCATATTTTTTTATGTCCAAAAGATAGTTGTTGACTAATCACTTTCTTGGTCATCTTTTTTTATTGGGCATGGAACATAGCTTAACTGTGCTTGTGTTTTGATTTTTTTATTTTATATATGTTGGAAAATGATTTGGAGTCCTAAAAAAGTCTCCCCTAATTCCGCTAATCCCCAAAACGACGTCGTTTCAGGAAAATTTTTTTTTTTGCCTTGGTTTGAAAATTCGGGGAATTAGGGGGGGAGAATTTCGGGGGACATAGCACGGCCCATATATGTTTTATGAACGCATTAAACGTTTTCGGGGGATTTGTTTTTTTGGTTGAAAATTTTGGAAAATAAACCACTTTTTAGGAATTCCAAAAAATTGCCTTTGTACAAAAATGAACGAGTAAATTACACTAATCTCTCTTGACGTTTGAAAAAATTACAACAAGACACAATTTTAGTACAATTACTTACACTAAGCAAATTGTGTGAAAATATAAAAATAAATAAATAAATAATGTTTATTTTACTGTAAAATAAATAACAATCATTTTTTCAATGGGAGTAAGTGTTATAAAAATTAAAACCTTAAAAAAAAACAATATAATTATATTAAAATTGTGAAATTTATTATATTTTTTTCATTTTTTTTTTTTTATAAAAAAAAGTGACTTCATTTATCTAAAATAAGAACAGTAGGTATTTCTCAGGTTCTCATTGTTTTCGTTTTCAAAAACACAAATTTGAAAAGAAAGAAACAAAAATTTCAACTAAATAGGGCCTAAATGTATGTGAGAGAAAAAAAGAGAAACAATCACTGGCTGATTGAAGGCCTATATGAGAAAAGAGAGAGTCATCACACGTGTTGTTTAGGTCCCAAAGGCCTAGATATAGGTTCTCTTTTATCTACTTTCCATCGTATTCATTTACTCTTCCTAAGCTTTGATCCAAAAGCGAAGTAAAGGACAAGAAAGATGGGAACACAACAATCAAAATGTCAAATTAGAACCCATTTTACCTTTTCTCAATGATTCAAAACACAACGTAAAAGTTTTGATTAACAATAATCACGACAAAGTAAAATGAAGAATACAAAAGAAACTTGCCACAGGAACCAGCTATGCTGCAAAGCACATCAAGAGAATCAGATTTACCTCTATATTGCACCTAATTATTTAAACCCCAAGATACATTGCAACATTGAGCCATAGAGTTGTACTAGGATACTTACAATTTACAAATATTTGTAATACAATCCTATATCGATTGATATGTCGGTATTAAAAGTCAAAAATCTGATGCAGGTGAATTGATAATAATATTGGCCGATATCCATTGAAGAATTACTAATATAATTGAATCTACATGAAATAACCAGTTAACATTGAGCAAAAATTCAGAAGAGACCAAAAGAGAAACTTGTTAACCCTGAAAATCAACTAATTTAATAGCTAAAATCTTGAAACTAAAGTAAAAGAAAAGGCAGGACACAAAAATAAACTTAGGATTTCAGTTGAGTGCAATAATAACCAAGTCAAGGCAAGTGGGTTGCCTCAGACTAGAAGTAGCTTTTGTCTTGTTATCAAATATATTAATATCACTAAATATGCATAAAACATGTAAGAAAATAAAAGATATAAGTTTTGAATTGAATAAAAGACGGCCATTATAAGAAACAAATGACAGTAATAGAATGGATTGAATCAGTAAAGTCGGGCACTATGTTTATCTAGTAATTTCAAAGCTCTTGATGCAACTCCATCTCTTCAGCCACTACAAATAAATAAATATACAAGTAGACACAATCAGATAGGATCTGTAAAAAAAAACAGATGATTGAAACATATAAAAACCACAACTTGGTGGGTTGGGAAGAAGAAAAACTACAATAAGAAACAAGGATTATAGAGATGGCTAAAGGATCATAGTATAGTGAGTGAAAAGTCAGTGAAAGAAATCAAAATCTGAGTAAATCAGAGATGATATGTGATTGAACATAGAAATTTTAATTAATTTAAGAAAACTTCTTTGATTGTTCATAGTAGCTAAATCTATCCAGGAAACCCTCAGAAGAGGCATCAAAGAAGAAAAAAGGAGAGTTCTACCGAAGTTAAAAGAGCCAGATCTGATAATAAAAGAAGCATAAAAAACAGATTTAGGTTGTGGAGTTGATGATGAGGAAAATCTGAAAAATGATGACCCAGAAAAGTGCTTGACTGACAGAAAAAACACCATCATAACATGGTTGAGAGAATCGCCCAGAGAACAGAAAAAGATTGTAATGATGAACAACTTTCTGAGAAAAGATGCAAAATATAGAGTCAAAATACTCATCATTACACCAATCTGCAACATAACTAAATACCAATATAGCTCTTGAAAACAATAACCCATGTTCCGAAACTGCCAATTTTCCCCCAAAACTGCCACACAAAAAATTAAATAAAACAGGAAAACAAGCTTTCAAAAATATATACATATATATATATACTACAATAAAATAATAAAAATAAAAATAAAAATAAAACCCACCTTCAGATCAAGGGCAAGATCATCTGGAAATCAAGGTGGAAGCAATAATTGGGGGGAATGAAGCCTGGTCCGACAACACTATCTCTTTCTCTTGTATAGATGTATACAGATCTATGAATACCTCAGATCTGCAATAGATACTGATCAAGAAAGGGTCCTCGAGCCAGACAACATTCCCCTCAAAAGAGACAACCCCTTTTCTTGATCATCTTTCTTCAGCTCCTCATCATGCTTTTCTCTCTCTCTATCTCTCTCGTCTGCAAGTCCCCCAAGAGTCTCGCCTTTCTTCAAGGGGGAGAGAAGAGAGAGATGGTGATGATGAAGAGAATGATTTGTTTGGAGGGGGATTATAAGAAGGGTAAAAGAGAGAGTGGAAAGCCCACGTAAAAAGACAAAAGCTACAGGGCAGAGAACCTTTAAACCTACCAGCTGGGTTCCAGAAATGACCACGAACCCATGCACATTCATTCATATTCTCTCTCTCTCTCTCTCTCTATATGTATATTGGAAAAAATTTAGGATCATGAAAATTTTATCATGAAAATGATAATAAAAAATTTATAATTCTTGGATTACTTTGATTAGTGTGTGTTACTTTATTCTAAGTGTAATTTAAAAATTACAAATCTTTCATGATTATTTTCATGAAAATTTTTTTATGATACCTAATATTGTTGATGTATACTTATCTCTATCTCTCTAATTCTCTCTTTTTCATCATCTCTCTCTCTCTCCTTGTAATGGCATATCAACCGTCTGATTGTAAGGTTATGACCTCGTACAAGTAATTGACTCTTCTTAACAACAGCAACAACAAAGAAGTACTGATACCCATGAGAAAGTAAAACCGACCATTAGATTTGGAGCTAATGATGGTGTCATCACCCTATAAAGGCATTAGTCTCCTCATAAATCTAAAACACCACCATAGACCGTAGGATGATCAAACTGTACATACGTAACATGATAGACAATCCCTTTCCAAATAAATAAATAAATAAAAATAATTTAATAATAAAATATAATTTACCAGAAAAAATGGTGTAAAGATGATTTTTTTTTTTTTTGAGAATATAAATAAAAAAAAATACTATTTTGTATATATTATATATATATATATATTGTGTTTATGTACTATTACTCAAATTTTTATCAAATCTTATTTATTATTTCATTTCATTTATTATCTCACCCAACACTAGGGCTGAAAAACTAAAGCTTGACTCCATATTTCATTATGTAGATGATTGTTCGAGATCTGCACATTATGCAAACTAGTTAAGTTTTATGTTTTTAATGATTTTTTTTTTTTTTGTTGATAAAAAAAAATGTAAACTATTTAATTTTAAACATATTTTAGAACTCAATAAATTTTCAAGTTAAATTTAAATAGTTTATTACTTCACTTGATTAGCTTATATATGCACTAAAATTTAAGCAATTGCAATTTGACTCATATTGAGTGTAAACAAAGTATGACGCAGCGGAATAAAAATATTTAAGGTCATACCTTTCTGAAATATTTTGAACTCTGATGGATCTCCTGGGTAAATCAGTGCTTCCTGAATCTGGTCAATCAACCCAACAGTGTAGTGATATTACAATGGTGAATATCACCCACATAAATCACAGTGCAAATAGCTTATTGATTGTTTATGGGAGAGAGAGACAGTATATGGGAAAAACTGTATGTGGGAAAAACAGAGATGATACGTTGTATATCTCTTAATCACCCATATCTCATATATAAGATATATAATCTAATTATCTCCTTTATCCATATAAGTTACTAGAGATAATATCATATATCTTTATCATCTATCCATATTAGGATATGATAGATATATATCCAGAGTAGTTATCCAAATAGGTTTGAATTCAAATTCAAAAACCCATTTGGATCAGGTTCAAAATGTTAAATGGTCATGCTACATGGGCGCCCATTTCTAACATCTCCCACTCGCACATGAGTTGGCATGACACTGCCACATCTCTATCTCAATCTCCCCAAAAAGAACAATCTCATACTAGCCAATACACCGTGCGACCGCTAAGAACACCTGCATGTGGGAGCTCTATACTAGAAACTCAAAATGAGCCAGCATAGAGACATCAACCCAAAAGGAACAAAAATAGTGTCTCATATACTCCAGACCCATCTAATTACACCAGTCCAAAAAAAAATCTCTAATCCCACAAAAAGAGCATGTTTGACCCTCTCAATTCTTGCAATATATTCACACTCAATTCCCCTCTCATACAGAGCGATGTGAGTTGCCGGCAATGAATATACAATAGTGGTGGTGTAATACTAGATGATCTTCCCTTTACATTCATGCCATTTAGTTTAGGATTGACCGCTTTCCCAGTGATGTCCCTTAAGGCCGAATCATACATGACCGCAGGCAACATACCAAAGTAGCAGAACATCAACCCCTTACCTTATGACATAGTCAAAAGTTACAAAAGGGTACATAAATGAAAGTCATATCAATAATGACACGTAAGACTCACACGGTGAGGAAACAGAGATCCATTCTCTCACCTCATTACTTGGTCGCCAAGCACATGTAGTATGAATACATGCTACGGTGGAGTAACTCTTCCAAAAGAGTGACGTCATACTCGATACACCGTACAGATATTAGTCTAGTCGCTTTCTAGCGCCTAACCCGAATTCTCTATTTGCTCGCCTTCTAGGCGTCAAATGAGATTTCCCATCTGGCTAATCATAACAGGCACAACATGGAAAGTGGGTACTAACATCCATGTTTGGTCCTTAACACGACCTCATCTTGGTTGTAACCAAGGCGACATGCATAGTGGATAATTTAAGCCTCTCTTGGCTCCAAACAAAAATAAACCACTAGTCTCAACCTTGCTCGCTCCCAAGCGCCAAGGGCGAGTGCTCGTGTGAGTGAGCCAATCTTGCCTGCTGACATCATCATCTGCTAATCATTATGACACAAACCATAATAGTGTCAACATCCCATCATCTCAAAATAAGTGATCGATTTTTTTTAAAAAAATGACCCACACTTCTAGCAATTCTAGATTCCAAACATAAGCCTTATCGGCACCTTTTGCGATAAGTATATACAACTAATCCACCATGTAGCCTCACATGAAGTGATTCAAAATCACAATTCTAGATTCCAAACATAAGCCTTATCGACCTCTTGTGATAAGCATATACAATGGAATCCTCTATGTGCGCCTCACATGAAGTGATTTAAGATCACTATCTCTTGCGCAATAACCTCTCTAAAGATATTTTGGTGGCCAAATTGCGTTCATTCTTGATGCGCCCAACTAGCGCAGAATCTTGCGCAAATAAGCATAGAATCTTACAAGGAGCAAATTAATATACTACTAGTAAAGCATTCTATCCACAATCTAACGAGCAATGTCAATGTCTAAACAATTCAATTGACCATTTACCAAAGATAACACTTATTATGCCGAATACGCCCACATAGCGTACTTTAGGCTCCCACGACAAAGAAAAGATCAAGGAATATAGGTCATTTGTTTATCTTAAAGACAATCCGAGGATTCACTCAATAGCTAAGGCTCTAGCTTTTACCGATAGGTAAGTCAATGGGTTTGCGATTTTGCATCTAGAATCGTTTTAGGATATTCCTTATATAAGTCATCGAGGACAAAACATGAATTCTCCCAAAACAATCCCTAAGGATCGTATATCCGAGCATATAAATTACATCACCCATGTCCTTCATATCTAAAATAGAGGACTGCCCATCCTAGGTGGCGACAACTCTATAAATTCCTGGCTTATAATGACTAAGGAAAAACTTCTTTTGGACCATTGATCATGCCTCAGTGGTCTTCATCGATTATCGTTTGCCTATCATGGCTTGACGAAATCTAAGAACCACTATTTTGATAACTGTTTTAGGCTGTAAAAGATTTATTGGAACTAGCAACCTTTTTGCGCTCCTAACTTTTCACCATAAAAACAGAAGGTAAATCCCTACGGATCTACTTATCCAATTCTCCAACGAGAAGTTGGGTCACAATGCCCGCAAATTAATGTTCCGAACTTATGTCAATCATAGCCTAAGTCAAAATAACCTCACTCCCCAGAGAGGAAGTCTTCTCATGGTCTACACTTTCCTCAATGGTGCGACTTTTCAGTGTCTAGCGAGCCTTATGCCTCAACAATGACTAAATTACGCATAACTTTAGAACAGTTTCGCGTCATAATGGAAAGTCAACCAAATTATAGAAATGGTTAATCCTCAAAGACTGTCTTAAACTGCGCAACATTAATCCACTTTCTAAAAACAGGAGACTAGAGCCTTTGGCATTATCCTAGGCTCTTTATCATCTTGCGGAGCAATCATGAATGTTTTCCTCTCAATCACCCAGTGATGACATGGAAAATTTTCACATTCGCTACCACGCAATTAAGAATGTAGAGTATTCTCCTCTTAATGGATTAATCCATTAGTAGGCATATCACTCCCACTGCCCCTAGGATATTGGAAATTTCTTTCCATTCTCAACTAGGCTACATAAAAGCGCTATGCTTAGAATTCTCTATCTTATAGAGTTCCAAAAACTCTATACACGTCACATTTACTAAGAAAACTTTATGTGACTTAGTTACACTCCCACAAAGCTGCTTACCTATATGCACATGACCCGGAGGGTACACATGACCCGGAGGGTGCACATGACAGCATACAATAATGCACCACGTGACCCTATGTGTTCACAAGACAGCATACAATAATGCGCTATAGAACCCTAGGTCTTAACTTCGTAATCTTATGAGAAGTAAAATAAAGATAAGTTGCTTAACGGTTACAGATCGCCCATAGATGGCTCTCCGCCAATCCATTACTCAAATGGAGTGTAAAATCTGATATGGAGGGCATTTAGTTAGGGATATAGGCAGCAAACTAGTGTAATTCCTAATTGGGAAACATTTTGCGCCATTATCCACCTAACATTAACAATATTTAATTCTTTGTCTCTACTACACCATTGTGTTGTTGAGTATTAGGAATAATCAATTTTCTAAGCATCCATTTCTCTTCACAGAGTTCTCTAAAATAACTCAAATAGATACTCGCCACCTTGGTCAAAACTAAAAGCACAAAAACTGTTATCTAATTGATCTCAACCTTATATGTGCAATATCAAAAAATCATCTCAAAACTTTTGACTTATGGGAGATCAAATAGTCTTGACTCAGATGCGTATCGTAATCTATAAATGTGTCGAGATTGAGGCTTAGCTATCATACCCTTACACATATCTAGTCACAAAAATCATAGTGGACTAAATGCGCCAATACAAATGACCTTCTATGGCTTTCCTACTTACTTATGCGCAACCATTGCGAACAAAGTTACACATTCACATGAGAACATGATGTCATAAGCGAGTGGGCCTGAGAAGGCCTACTCAAACCATCGTGTCATCATCTCATTAATGTGATTAAGTATAATAAGCCACCGGTTCATGACCAATGTCATAAACTAATTCCAATCATCTTTATGTGTGAGTTCTCGAAGACAAGTTTTAAAGGTTTAGGCCCAACTAGGTAATGACTCACAACTAACTCATATTTACTAGATCATAAAAGGATGTCATGGAGATTTCAAGTGCGCCTAAATCGCAAATTTAACTAGTAAGTGCTAATCCCCTGCACCTTCAAGTCAATTTTATTCTCCATACACTTTAATGCATCTAGTTGAAAAATGACGATACTCCTTTTGCCATATCTATTTCTCGCTTCATAGTTACTTGCAATTAATTCTACTATCCACAAGAAGGAGAGAATAAGCTATCAATCTTTGACAGCTCTTGAAGTAACTTAAGCGGGAATTAGGCTAAAGAGTCTAATCCAACACAATGCTCTCACAAGCGACGCGTCAAATTCTTAGAGTCATAACAACCTTGTCGGCCTTGACCTTTTCATTACTATGCTGCAACGTTTGCGCTTAGTGGTAAATGTTATTAAAAAACGTTAGCCTAGCTAAGGAATCATACAAAGAAGCCCCTCCTCATGTCTCACACCTAAGTGTGGAAACAGTAAGTGTCCTGATTTCGACAAGTTGGCAATGCTTATAGATTTTGCAGCTTCTAAGCGCTAATCTTTTAACTTCATGTGATATTTCAATGCACACTGTAATAGTGCATGAAATTTTGCTCCATCCACTCCCAATAATTGGGTAGAGAGCAAAACACTGCTCATACTGGCTACTCGTCTTACACTTAATGACTAATTTATTTAAGCTCGTATTTCTTGGATGACGTGACTCTTGAATGTTACTTCATCCAATGATGTAACATTATTTACAAGTCAAATTACAAAGTCAAACCGCGCAGCTCAATAGTCAAGATCATATACAGATCTATTGAGGGCTTACTAATATCATAACTCCAAAACTCGCCAACCAAAACTACGTAGCATGCCGCTAACTATAGTGCACACATTAGTTTTATTGTGCCAAACAAGGCAACAAAACCACGGCGACTTTGAGTCATATTTCCTTACTTTGGCCAATTAAGGTTTGACCTAAAGTCTCCAAGACTTTTGCTCATCTAAAGAATGGGATTAGTTTGTTCACATTTGAACATCTCTACTAAGTCTAGGTCAACCAAATTAACTTCCATAAGCTGAATTAATTTAGAGAGAAATTCGCATTAGGATTAATTTGATTAGCATAATATAATTTTGCCGCAAAAATCTAAATTAAATAGTGACAATATTACACAAGTCGCAAGATCGAAAATCCGCTATGCTCGTAATCATCTCTTGCGCCACAAGTAACAATTATCCAAAATTTAATTTAATTTATGCGCAAAATATTGGTTTTCGGGAGTTAATCTACAAAGATTTCTCTCAACCGAATAACCTCCCACTGACTATGGCATATACAAAGCATGATAAATTCCATACAATAGCATCTTAATGTAAATTTACAAATAACTCATGCTATATTCATTTAATAATGGAATTCTAATAAATAAATAATCATGCTCCTCTAATTTCAACATATTAAAAATCTAAAAAATATGTTGTATTCAATATTCAAATTATACCATAATTAAAATGTACATCATTTTGAAATTTTCTGGAATTTTCTGAAATTTTCTAGAATTTTAAATAACTAATAAACACAAATAAAATTAGAAACAAAAAATCCAGAAATTGATAAACTGAGACAATATTCAGATTATGTCATAAATAAAAATATACATCATTCTGAAATTTTCTGAAATTTTTTTCCGAAATATTCTGGAATTTTAAATAACTAATAAACACACATAAAATTAGAAATAAAAAATTCAGAAACTGATAAACAGAAAAAATATTCCCAGTAAATAGTAAAACATTTCAGAAGTCCACAATAAAAAATTCAATCCCAGAAAATTATTTATGCAATACCAGAATCATTTTAAAGCATAAAAAATGAATTATTAACACATAAAAAATATTTTTTATTTTCGTAAAATTTTCAACATTTTACGTAAGATACAAAATTTAATTACGAAGTCCGATGGTACCAACCATGCTTAAAACAAAACTATAACAAATAAATTATGGCCAATTAACGAATTTAGAATTAAAACAAACAAAGCAGCCTTAGAGCCAAGCGGTAGCGGGCAGCTCGGCTCGGCTCGCCCGCTCATCATGACGCTCAGCGGCCTTGGCGCGGCAGGCGTGATGGCGGCGCGTGGCCTTGACTCGGCGGCATGACTGCTTGCAGCGTGGAAGAGACGGCTCGGCGTGGGAGCGTGTGAATCGCGCCCTAAGCGCATGGCGTGGTGGCGGCGTGTGGCGCTGGCTGGCGGCGTCACACAAGTAGCGTGAGTCACACGCGCCGCCTTCCCGGGTGTTTTCTGGTCCGATTTTTGTACTGTCGGACTCCATTTTTCACAATAAAAACATTTATGGCATTGAAAATGACATTTAAAGAACATAAAAATGAGGTATATCACTCTCTCTATCTAATGGAGTTAAAATGCAAAAAACCGTGCACTTCATCTTCCTCCTCCATTAATATTCATACATATATCATGTATATATATTTATATAAAATATATATACATATTTTTATGCATAAAAATAAGCACGAAAATACCCATATTTAAGGCTCTGATACCAATGTAAACAAAGTATGACGCAGCGGAATAAAAATATTTAAGGTCATACCTTTCTGAAATATTCTGAACTCTGATGGATCTCCTGGGTAAATCAGTGCTTCCTGAATCTAGTCAATCAACCCAACAGTGGAGTGATATTACAATGGTGAATATCACCCACACAAATCACAGTGCAAATAGCTTATTGATTGTTTATGGGAGAGAGAGACAGTATATGGGAGAAACTGTATGTGGGAAAAACAGAGATGATACGTTGTATATCTCTTAATCACCCATATCCCATATATAAGATATATAATCTAATTATCTCCTTTATCCATATAAGTTACTAGAGATAATATCATATATCTCTATCATCTATCCATATTAGGATATGATAGATATATATCCAGAGTAGTTATCCAAATAGGTTTGAATTCAAATTCAAAAACCCATTTGGATCAGGTTCAAAATGTTAAATGGTCATGCCACATGGACGCCCATTTCTAACATTGAGTTTGTTAAAAGCTCATTTAAAATCAATTCATTATTTAATAAAGAAAAATATTTTATCCACACAATTTCTTCTCCACAAATTCCTCAAATGACCTAGCAAGCAAAATTTAAAAAATTGACTCACGTTGCAATATTTCCTTAAAACTCTCCTTGCATGCATGTGCCACCTCATTCAAGGGATTGTAAGAGAAATTATGTAGATGTAGCAGTGTTGTGTACATTTTAAAATTTGAGAAATTTTCAAAAAAAAAATTGAACAATTTATTATTTAGCTCTACTAAATTCATTTATATTCTGGTATAACATAATCAAAATTATATTAATATAATAAATCTAACATTAACTTTAATTAATATTCAACTACTATAAATATACATATTGTGATATGAATAAAACAAGAGCATTTCTATTCAAAACCAAAAATTAAACCCACTTTTCAAGCACAATCATATGGCAATTAATTAGGATATTAAAGTTAACACTCTATCTCATATCTCCTCTAATTATCAACCAATCATATCACTTACGTATTATTAAGTCTAAAAAGTAGGCTTATATATTAGAATCTGGATCCTCCGTCGCCCTTATTTGCAGCCCTTCCCTGTAGCACCCCAAAACAACGTCATTTTGGGGCAACTTTTCATGGACCAAAAAAAAAAAAAACACAGAACTCAGAAAGGAGGTGGGGTGGGTTTGAGACGGCACCACCACCTCCCTGCCATCGCCGCCGCTACCCACCTTCCCTTCCTCTTTGCCATCGCCGCCTCTACCCATCTTTCCTTCCTCTTCTCCCATTCCTGTTTATTCTTCTTCCTCCGACGAAGTCCGATCACTTCTCGAGTTCAAAACCAATCGGGCTTGATTTTAGTTCTGTGTTCTTGGGCTTGATTTTAGTTCTTGATGATGATGATGATGATGATGATGATGATGATGAAATTATTATGTGTTCTTGGGCTTGAAATTTTTGGTAGGTAAGGGCGATGAACACAGGAGGAAAATGGGTTTGATTGGGTTTGAAATTTTTGATTGAAATTTTGGGTAGGTAAGGGCGATGAACACAGGAGGAAAATGGGTTTGAAATTTTTGATTGAAATTTTGGGTAGGTAAGGGCAATGAACACAGGAGGAAATTTCAATCAAACACAGGAGGAAAACATATTAATAAAATTCAATAAAAAAATAAAGGAGGAAAATGGTGCAAAGCAAAAAGAGTATTTTGGGTGGGTTTGACATTTGATCAATTTCAAACCCATGAACGCAAAATAATTTCATCATCATCATCATGGACACAGAATAATTTCAAACCCATGAACACAGAATAATTTCAAACCCAAAATTTCAAACCCATGAATATAGGATATTTGAAGCAAAAAGAGACTCTGTTCTTAGCTTTCTTTCTCTTCCTCTCCTTCGTTTTTTTCTTTCTTTCTTTTTTTCTAGTCTTCATCTCTCTGTTTCCTCTTGATTCTGTGTTTATGGGTGTAGCATTGGCATCCACAAGTCCAAATCTAAAGAAAAAAGAGAGCACAAATTAAAAATCCTAGATTACTCAGTTGATTATTTGATTGATTGTTGTTTGTTCTTAAGATTAGCTTTGGGTTTAGAAAAGAGAGACTCTTCAAGGTTATGATGATGATGATGATCTAAGAAGAGATTAAAATAGAGGAAAGAGAAAGTTGAAGGGATCAAAGGGTTTTAGTGTATTTTAAGGAAGAGAATTAAAATGGAGCTGAGAGGGCAAGACAAAGATATGGGCATTTCAATAGGTTACAGTACAACAACAACAACAGAAGTCACAGGTAGAAGAAGAAACGATCATCATCAAAGCACAATTCTCAACCTTACACAGCAAACCCTAGATCACCATCTTCATCTTCATCAATAATTGAATCTACACCAACAAACCCATGTTGTGGGAAGAGATCTTGATCCAACTCCATCTCCATCTCCAACAATTGCCAGAGCATCAAACTCAACAACACAACCGCCACCACAACTTCCCCCTTTCGGAGTTTGTTTGTTTGTTTGTTTTTTTTTTTTTTTTTCTATAAAAAGTTGCCCCCAAAAGCAGCGTCGTTTGGGCGCTCTGAAGAAAGGGTCTGCAGATAAGGGCGACGGAGGATCCGGATTCTATATATTATTTTCAAATAAGAAGAAATCAATAAATTAATAAGTAGGCCATACAAGTGAGTCGGAGGATGGGTTGAGTTATTGAGCTGCCTAATAAATTTAAAAGAAGAAGAAAAAGAAAAAGAACAAGAGAGAATTACATATAAGCGAGATTAGAATATATATATATATACACAAAAAGGTAATATTATAAATATTAATAATTAAAATCATAAATTTTTTAGTTTTTTTGTAAATAAATATTTTTCCTCAATTGATATGTTATTCCTTCTAAAACAATCTCATTTAATACTCTAAAATTAAAATTTTAAATATTTTTCAACTCGCTAATAGAGTTTCATTTTATATATGCGTGCACATGTGATGTGTGTGCAATTTAAAAAAAATAATATTATGAAAATAATGAAAAATAAAAATATATACATACATCAAATGTGTTACTCAATTGATAAATATTTTCTTTATCAAACTTATGATTATAATGCTGAGTATCGTCCCTTTTAAATATAATTTTTATATAAATATTAATTATAGAAGCAGTTTTTAAAACAAATTAAAAATATCAACACCAAAACAGATATGAGGAATTTCTGGGAGGTGTTATCCAAATTGAAAGAATCATATCCTAAACCGTGGTGTTTAGGAGGAGATTTTAATGAAATCACTTCAATTGTGGAAAGAAAAGTGTGCTCGAGGAGGAATAAAGGTATGTCTGAGTTTGGAAACTTCATAAATAAAGTGGAATTGTTGGATATTCCTATGATGGGTAGACAATACACAAGGGGTAATTCCTGGAGTTGGAGCCAAATTGATAGATTCTTAGTTAATCTAGAATAGTTAGAATGGATCAAACTCAAAGTATGGGGGCTACCCAGATTTTTATCTGATCACGGCCCCATATTATTGATGGAGGATGAGAGAGATTAGGGTCCTAAACCTTTTAGGTTCATAAATGCTTGGGTTCTACATCCTATGTTCCTTAAGGAAGTGAAAATGGTATGGGAAGATACACAAGTAAGAGGTTGGGCTGGGTATGACATTATGAATAAACTAAGAACATTGAAACTGTTGGAAAATCTTCAATGTATTCAAGGAAAGAATTAAAGAAAAGAGATAGACTGTTTAATTACAAAAATCAACCCAGTATATAAAACAAAATAAAACAATAGATTCTTGTTTTCTTACAAAAATAAATCAAAATCTGAAAAAAGAAAAATAATAAATCAGAAATTAAATTAATTACTTGCCTTATTAATTTCTTGAGCAAAATTCTGATCAAGTTCAGTATTTAACACTGTGTCTATCACAACCCACTCCCCATACCCAAGGGTTAAGTATCGTGATAGCTAGTAACTGATGTTACCTCCGGCCAATTCTTAAACAAATCAATAAACGCGAGCGGAAGTAATATTTAAATGAGGGTACCAAAATAATCATTGGAGCTTCTACTTTTATTACAAAATGTATTGACCAAAAAGACCGATATTTACATAGAAAAATATCAATAAAAGTGCTGTATGTGTCTATTTCGCAGCCCCGTATCTAAAACTTTCCAAAAGATATTTCTATATTGCATTACTTCCTAAAAATTGGTAAACAGCTATAAGTACATGTAGACACCCCATTTTTGACCGTCCTTAAAACTTGGACGTCACCATTTGAACACTTGGTGATCATCCATGATCGTATTCGTCTCAAGTTCTCGAAGGTTTCGGCCGTATGCCTTGCCTCAAGACCTCTCGACTTGTGTTTTTGCTTCTGAGGGCAGGGAATGCCTTGATTGGACATCTCCACGCCTCACCGGCCATGGCTTGAGGCCACCGGCCCTGTTTTCTTGCCACCGGCCATTGGTGATGGCCGGTCGACACTATTGGTGGTCGGTCGGCACCTTTGGTGGTTGATCAGCATCTTTTGTGGTCGGTCGGCCATCTTTGTTAGCCGATTGGCCACTTTTTCTGGCCGGGACCCCTTGTTTTAGCTTCTTGAGGAAGCTTGAACCTTTTGAACCCTTGGTTTAGCTTCTCCAAGAAGCTTGAACTTTTTGCACCCTTGGTTTAGCTTCTTGAGGAAGCTTGAACCTTTTGAACCCTTGGTTTAGCTTCTCCAAGAAGCTTGAACGTTTTGCACCCTTAGTTTTAGCTTCTTGAGAAAGCTTGAACCTTTTGAATCTTTATTCTAGCTTCTCCAAGAAGCTTGAACCCTTGTCTAGCTTCTCCAAGAAGCTTAGCCCTTTTGCTCCAAGCTTCTAAGAAAAGCTTGCCTCTTTTGACCCTTTTTATGTTAGCTTCTCTTAGAAGCTTGGCACCTTGCCTTGGCCTATATAAGGAGAGCCTCTCCTTCCATTTGAAGGGTTAGAAAAATCTGATATATATCATATATATCACTCCCTCTCTATATCTCCCTCTCTCTCTACATTTGTGTGGGTTAGAGGATGCAAAAGGGTCTAGTTCTTGACCATTTGAACTACACCTCCTAACACAACACCTCCATCATCCATCCAAGCACCTTGGAGCTGATTTTTCAGAGGTTGAGGGTTGCATTTTTGGGTCTAAAGGCTGCTGGTTCTTGCTAGTCTTCAAAGGTAACTTCTTACCCTCTTTATTTCCCGTTTTTGTACACACTTTTAGTCTGTCTTACATGCTGTTTTGGGCTTTGTCATAAACTAAAAAAAGTCTTATTTTGAGCTCCTCTTCAAGTTTGTTTGAGACTACTTTTGTGTTTGGGGTCGTTTACCCCCTTTTAGGCCTTGTTTGGCCCCCATTTTGTGCTATTTTTGGTGAGCTCCGGGACCACTTTGTTTGGGCCTCCTCACCACTGAAATCTTGAGGGATTTTAGTGTGAGGATGGTGGTTTGAGGTCCTAAGAAGGAGAGGGCCATCCCCTCTCCTTGTTGTCTTCAATATGTGCCATTTTTGCCTCATGTGTGGGCACCATTTTTAAGTTCATGTTGGCCATGTATTAAGTTGTATTTGTGCTTATTATGCCATGATATAGCACTGTTTTTAATTGATTTAGACACACCATGCTTAGCTTGCATACATGTCTTGTAATGCCATGATTTGCCTTAACATGTGCCTAGCATTTAGACTACCATGCTCATGTGTTTTGGCTTAGCTTTGTGAAGCTTTTATGCTTGTCTTAGTATGCTAAGGGACTGTTTTTGATCATTTGAGTCATCCATGCTTTGCTTTGTATAGCTACCATGCAAACTCTCTTGTATGCCTTGAGCATTGACCCCTCTAGCATGCCATCCTTGCATCATTTTAGTGGTTTGGAACCACTTGTCATGTTATTTCAGTCCTTGTGGCATGCCTATATGCTTGCATTTGATACCCCTTTAATGCGTTAAGAGGTTATTGTCTTATGCTCCTTGTTTGGGCCCTTGTGCATGCTTCCATACTTAAGCCATTTAGATGCCATCTAGGTGGGTTTTGAGGCTCATTTTAGCATGTCACATCTCTATTTTCAGTCACTTAATTCATGCCATGTGTGGTTGCACTAAGTGTAGTTCAATCCTTCTTTGGTGAGCCTTAGGCTTTAGATCATTTGTTGTATGCTATGCTTGTCTTGTTTGCTTGGTTTGGCACCATCATTAACATGATTTTCAGAGCTTACATTGCATGCCATATGCCCATGTTGTTCCTCTTTTAAGTGTGCTTAAAAGTTGTCTCTATGTGCCTAAGTGTTGGACCTTGCATGCATACCTATTTGTATGTGTTTTGGTTTCCATTCTTGAGCATGTTAGCCACTGCTTTGGACCTAGTAGAGAGCTATCCAAGTTAGTGTAAAACCATCTTCACATGTTGTTGCTCGCATGTCTTGTATATGGTTGCATGCCTGCTCCATTTCATCATGTTGTTACATGTTTATGTGTTGTCCATGTTCATGTTTGCATGCTTGCCCTCATGTTCGTATTGTATGCTTAGTTCCATGCCTAGGTTGCATTGCATCTTGCATGCATGCCTTGTCTCTTGACCAAGTGATAGAGATTGGGCTTTATATGTTTGTTTGTGTGCATTACATTTGAAATCAAAATGCACAACTTGGCTTCTTGGGCCATCACGCATTGAAATGCACGATTTGTGGTCCGAGGGTCGAGTCCCAAACTCCTTTGAGTCATGAACATGATAAGGAGTGGGTTGGTGCATACATTTGCTTGAAATGCATTGCCATGCCAAGTTTTGCCCTCTGCTGTTGTCAAAACAGGTTTCTGCAGGAAGATTTGGCCGGCCGACCATTCTTAGTGCCGACCGACCAAATATGGATAGCCGAGAGCTATACTAATGGTCGATGACCATTCCCAATGGCCGGTGATGATTCCACTTGGTCGGTAGTGCTCCACAGTGTCCATGGAGCATACCTTGGAAGTTGTGCAATTTTCAGAGGAGCAGAGCAGGGAAAACAGAGGCAACATGTGTCATGGCGATGGATTTCCGGGTGAGACGGATCGATCATGCATCATCTCATCATTTCGAGGCGGGGCTGCGGCCACCTTCCCTTTTTTTAGTTAATTTGTTAATTAATTAGAAGTTTTGTAATATTTAATTAGCTAGAGTAGTTAATTATTTATTTGTTTTGTAATATTTATTCGGACCCTCCGAGCGAGGGCAATTGTGTAATAACTGTGTGTGAGTGTGTGCATGTCTTGCAACCCCACGTCTTTCTTTCCTTTTATTTACTAGCTTTCGATTGTTAGTTTAGGGCATGTTTCAATTTGCATACTCATGATAGCATGTTTGCATCCATTCATTCGTTTGCATGCACCGGGCTCGGCGCATCATACTAATTGCATTGTATTTCAATTCCAAGTTGAATACATGTTATTTGTAGCATCTCATATGCCATCTTAGATTAGCCGAGCCTATTCTAGCTGCATTTTTCCTGTGTTGCATTAGTCATCTTAACATGAACTAGGACCATGCATTGATTACTAACTAATTTCTGTTTTGGCTTGGAGTAATAGGTAAGCTTTTATGCTTTAGCATCCTTGCATGCGTGTGAGTGTTTGCCATGATACCATGCTTGCCATGAGACTATTTGCTTATGTGATATAACTGCCTGAATGCCTGTGGGTGAAGATTGGGTTATCTGAATTAGAACAATTCATTAAACTATGAGTTTTAAGCCCACTAGATAGTGGCAAAACCATCTTTTTCTAAAGCCCACTTGGGGGTGGCAAAATCTGCATTTTCAGCCTACTTGTGAGTAGCAAACCACTTTAAAAAAAAATGAAAAACACATGAAATGTTTTGTTCTAATTCAGGCGATTCAGTCTATACTTGTTTGCTGTGCGCATCATGTAGTAAATCTAGGCTAATAACCGGAATAAGAACGTATAATGTTTTCAAAACAAGATATCATGATTAGTAGAGGCCGATCTTTGATCGGGAGAGCGGGGGTGCTCATAGCTGACCGTCCCCAATCGTACTCAAGTTCCCAAGCCGAGGTAACTCTGGTGATGATGGACATGTGGCCTTAGGCAAACGAGTCAGGGTTTCCTAAATTTCCCATTAAAAAATTTTAGGTGGTGACTCTGTATCTGGCAAAGTAGTCCATGTTTGGCACTTCTTTACAAAAATCTATTTTCTCAAAACGATTTTCCAGATTTGGACTCTTTGGTTCATATTAAAAACCGTAACAAATTGAGTCCGAACTGTGGCATAAGGCCCCACGCGGGCGCATCCACAGTTTCTGGCGACTCCGTTGGGGATTTTAGAAAGCTTGACTCGAACTCGTGATAACTCAGTTTGGTGAATAAATATGTTTTGTAAATAAATAACCATAACCACGGTACCGAATAGAACAGAACAGAACAGAGGTCACAGGAGTGACAGTTAGAACAGAGGTACGGATTCAAAAGGTGGCTCGTACGAACTCTAGAGGTGGTTCTCACAAACAGTGTAGCACTTAGCTCCGGATAGCACTTTGCTCCGCATAGAACAGAGGTCAATGGATCCATGACAAATAGAGGACCACAAGGTGATCAAACAGAGGCCAATGGTTATTTAAGTCTCCCAATACGTGAGACTTCCGTGGTGGTACTTACAAAACATAATTGTTTATAATGTTATAGTCAAATATTCTTTAAAATATAATCAAACATATTCATGGGTTTCATTTTCACAAATAGGGTTCAGAAATTAAACCACGTAACTAAAATATTTATATAGGCCTTGTTTGGCAAATGGCTGTTTTTGTCAAAAAGTCAAAAAGTTATTAAAAAAACTAAAAAACCAACAACTCATACCGAAAAATCAAAAATTTTATTTTTCTCTACTTTTTGCACATCTTTTCGTAAAAAGTCAAAAAGTCATCCAAAACATACTACTTTTTTTTACCTCATATTTTAGCCAAAAAACAAAAAAGTTACTAAAATAGTTTGTTCTCAGACGATGCCATAATTTATAATACTTTATAAAACATAACTTGTATAAAATAAATATGGTAAGTTAAAACATGCGTAAAATATATTATGGTGACTCAAGGTATAATATAACTCACCTTAAAAGTAACACCTTACTCTTTCTTTCTACTACCAAAAACCCATTCGACTTTCATTATTTTCTTTCCTTTTTCTTCTTTTTATTTCCTTACCTTTCTCTCTTTTTTCCCTTCTTTCATTCCTTTCTTTCCCACCTTCTGAGCACATTCTCCTCTTATACAGAAAGGAGCCGTGGGCACCAAGCCACGGGCTGCCACGTGTCGCATTTCCATTACCCCTCATTAATTTAAGCTTATCTAACTTAACATAGTTATTTATTTATATTTTGACCTCTAAATTCTTAATAATTATATTATTTTATAAAATTACACATAATAATACAAAATAAATTATATATTTTCTTAACTGTGATTAAATAATATTAGTATAAATTTTACAGAATAATTAAAAATCTGGGTTGTTATAGTGTCCTTAAGATAGATTCGTCCTCTCCACGATATTTTCAGATTGCGGATGTCTATCTCTTAGGATAAAATGATCAATAACGAATAGTAGCAGTACTACAAACTATTCGTATAACGAACACTTTGTGTTTACACTCTTTCTCACAGGAAAATGAATGTAGCAAAATGCAAAGAGTAATAGTAGAGACAAGAACGAATTTTCTGAAAATAAAAAATCCAAATGAGGGCCTGTCTATTTATAGGAGAAATTATGGCTTTTCTGATTTGAATCCAACAAGTACGGTACTTGTTCAAAATTGTTTGGGTTTGAATTTGTTTGAACTGTACAGATATAATTATGTTGGACGGATATAGAACACAATCAGATAGAAATTTTGAAGAAGTGCAAGCCAAATTTGAATTTTTCTCCAATCGAAATTTGAAAACAAAACTGTTAGAATTTATTTTCCAAAATAAAAAATAAAAATTCAAATGTTTTTGGCTCAAAAAGAATTAGTAGTGGGCTGGACAAGCCTAACCCAACCTCACATCATGCACCCACACCCAAACTCAAGCCCAGTCCAGCCCGCCCAACTGACCAGACAGACAGACAGACGGACGGCGGTATGCGTGTGTGTGTTTGTTTTGAGTCCAATGGGTCTAACCCACTTTGCCTATAATCTCCTCCTCTACAAAACTTGAGTGCCATTTGGGGCTTACCCCAAGTTCCAAACCCAAGCCTATAAACCCACACAAAGTTTGCCCACCAAACCAATGTGGGACAAACCTTAACTCAAACCTTCATGAAAATTCCACCAAACACACCATTTTCATAGAGCCCATTTTGGTATCAATTTTCTATTCACCCAATAATGGTTTTGAGTGACCAAATATATTACATGAATTACAACGCAGCATAGAACGAGTTACCATTTAGACCCGCCAACTTTGATACATGGATCCCACCTAAAAATTAGACCACAGTTTAGAAAAAAATCGGTTTTTCCTAAAACTATTTCTAACAATCCCCCATATGAATGGAATTTGTTGACAATAGAAATGTAACAATATGCAGAATTTGTTGAAAGATTATAAATCGAAAATATCTTGCATCAGGATAGGTAGCTTTCGGCCTTAAATCTTCCCTAGTAATAACCTATCGGACTTACTAACTAACCAATGGACGTGATGCCTTGAATTGTTCAGCTGTTTGTGTAAGCTAAGACAATAGATTTCACACAAAATATCTTCTCGCACATTGTAGTTCTCACAGTTATGTTCATTTTGGCTTTGAATGCTCTTGGTTGTTCATGAGGGCTTCTAGAGAATTTATTCTCTTCATTTCATAAAACCGGCCCCAGTTCAACAATTATATAGGTGATTCTTATTGTGAGTATCTCTTATACTCGTCTTGATTTTTATGCCTAAATTAAGATATAAGTAATCATTAAAAATAAATTTTATCCTTAAACCCCTACATACAACATATGTTGCAGATATTACTCTCACAATAGGAATGGGTAGGAAATTTTAATCCCTTGGTGATTTCTGGCTAGTCATACATAACTTAGTTGTCCCTTTAAACTTAGTTATTGGGATCTCCAGTCATCTAAGTAAGGTTACCATTATGATGACTCTTATGTAATAGGCTTTAATCCCATCCCCTTCGATGAACTATACACTTGCTCTTTTGTCAAAGCTTTTGTTAACGGATCCTTAATATTTTCTTTAAATTTTATATAATCTATTGAGATTATTCCATTTGAGAGCAATTGTCTTACGATATTATGTCGACGACGAATATGTCGTAACTTATCATTATACTTATGATTCTGTGTCCTGCCTATTACAGATTGACTATCACAATGAATGTAAATAACTAGCACAGGTTTCGGCCATATTGGAATGTCTTCTAAGAAGTGGCGAAGCGATTCTACTTCTTCTCCTACTTTATCTAAAGCAATAAACTCAGACTCCATTGTGGATTGTGCGATGTATGTTTGTTTCATAGATTTCCAAGAAACACCAGCGCCTTCTAGAGTAAAGACATATCCACTAGTGGATTTTGAATATTTATTATTAGATAACCAATTGGCATCACAATAACCTTTCAGTACTGCAGGATATCGAGTAAAGTTCAAACCATGATCATGGATAAACCTTAGATATCTAAGAACCTGAATGATCACTTTCCAACGGTCTTCTCTGGGATTACTAGTGTACTTACTCAATTTACTGATAACATAAACTATATTAGGACGCGTGCAATTCATTAGGTATGTTAGACTTTTAATGATTTGGGAGTATTTTAACTGAGACACCACATCATATTTATTTTTTGATAAATAAAGACTGATGTCTACAAGTGTTCATGTTACGTTCACATCATCCTTGATATATTTACCAAAAAATTTCTCAATATAATGAGATTGAGATAATGCATATCCATCAGATGTTTTACTAATTTGCATTCATAATATTACATTTGCGACCCTCATATCTTTCATATCAAAGCTTTTGTTCAATATTTGCTTAGTTTATTTGATCATGTTTTGATTGCTTCTAATGATAAACATGTAATCTATATAAAGACAAACGATGACATAACCTTTGTCAGTGTTTTTAACATAGATGCACTTACCACATTCGTTTATCTTAAAACTATTAGTTAGTATAGCATGATCAAATTTTTCATGACAATGCTTAAGTGCTTGTTTTAATCCATAAAGAGATCTTACAAGCCGACAAACTTTTTTTTCTTGCCCTGGCACTACAACTCCTTCGGGTTGCTCCATATAGATCTCTTCATTTAGATTACCGTTTAAGAAAGCTATCTTTACATCTATTTGATGTATCTCAAAGTCATACAACGCTGTTATAGCAATAAGCACGCTGCTGGATGTTATTTTTGTCACAGGAAAATATGTATCAAAATAATCCAAACTTTCTTTTTGTCTGTAACTTTTTACCACAGATGTTGCTTTGTACTTGTTTATTGAACCATCTACTTTCATTTTTTTCTCTTGAATATCCATTTATATCCAGGAGATTTAGAACCATGTGGAAGATCCACCAATTTCCAAGTTTGATTTTATATAATGGATTCAATTTCATTATTAACAGCCTCTTTCTACAAAGGTGCTTCAGGACTTGTCATTGCTTCTTTAAAGCTTTGAGGTTCATTTTTTAACAAGTATGTTAGAAATTCTGAACCAAAGGATTTTGATGTTCTCACTCTCTTACTTTGTCTTGATTCATCATCACTTAAATCCTGTTAGTCGAGACCATTACTAGTCTCTTGTGTTTGATTGCCATTAGTCTCTTGACTTTGTGTACAATCATAAATTCTTTTATGTAAACTTAAATCCTGTCATTTCTTGTAAAGAAAAACATGTTCAAAAAACACAGCATTCATTTACTCTACAATAGTGTTTACATGTATATCAGGTATTTCTGATTTATAAGTCAGAAATCGATATGCACTACTATTTTGAACATAACCAATAAACACACAATCCACTATTTTTGGTTTTATCTTAGTCATTTTCAGAATAGGAACTTTTACCTTTACCAAACACATTTACACTTTTAAGTATTTGTAGGAAGGTGATCGACCTTTCCACAATTCATAAGGAGTGCTATTCATTTTTGTCACGACCCAAACCCGGCCCTATGGGTTTAGCATCAGAATCGCCAAGAATCCGAGATTACCAAGGCCTCTGAGCGATAATCCAGTCAAGCAGTAGAGTGCTGGCGGAAATACGATAAATAACTAGTGTCCACTGAGCTGTGAAAATCTGTATGTCAAAAACTTTTTATGCATTCGTACAGTTCAAAACAGTACAATCCATATACAGTCTATACAATCATTTACAAACAGTCAGTACGGGGACTTAATCCCTCGATAACAGTACAGTCAAACAGTCTATACAAAAGGTACAATACAGTGAGGAGACCGACGGGGACACAAAAACACCCCAAGCCATAGCATGGCAACTCGGAACCTCGCAGTGAGGCACTTAGGCTGGCTTGACAAAACTGGGGACCAATCCCACGCTCCTAGCTCCGATGCAGTTCTTTGAGAACCTACATATATATATAAGCAGGAGCTAAAGCCCGATGAATAACATAACGTGTAAAGAGGTTATGAATGAATGTCCTTCTGATAATGAAATCAATTAGTTATACTGAGACTTCAATCTTTCGATTTGATCGACCAATATTTCAATCAATCACCATATGTGGTACATCCATTAGCCTATAAACAGGGTCCAAAAGGACCGCCCTTATGAACCTAACAATAATGATGGCCATCAAACAAGATGGTTCCACAAAGGAAACCGTGAGCTCAGATCAATAATGATGGTGCTAAGGATGCCTGTCTGATTGAAATGCAGGACATACATTCATTTAATAAACAATATCAGTTCAATAAACAGTTCAGTTCAGTATTCAAAATATAACCATTTGAACATATCTTTACACAATCTGTTACTCACAGTGATTGGGCTATCAGTAGCTAGAGCGCGTCCCCGGGAGCCAACCCTAAACAGTTAACAAATAGAACACACACTAAGTTTCACAATCGGAAGGATGATAATTGAATCCCTAAGTTCCTCGGTGTGGTTCTATGTCTAAACCCTCATTAAGATGCTTTAAACTAGGCCTAAGAATGCCTAGAATGGGATGAGGATGCAAAAATACAGTTGGAAGGCACTTTTCAAAAGTTGCTGAAAACAGGGGCCTCGCTCGAGCGAGCCTTCCTTCGCTCGAGCGAGGTTGCAAAATCAAAGGCTTCACTCGAGCGAACAATCCTTCGCTCGGCGGTCGATGAAACAAAGAAAAATCTTGGATGCTCAATTTTTCACGCGATGCTCTTCGATGCTCGCTCGGCGAGCTTCAAAATCAAAGGTTCGCTCGGCGAGCCTTCCTTCGCCGGCGATCGATGAAACGATAAAAAAATCTTGGATGCTCGGTTTTTACGCTCGAGCCACCAATCCTTCGCTCGAGCGGGGCTCAGAGGAAAACGTTGGTCGCTCGGCGAGAATCTCGCTCGGCGAAGAAGCCAATCTGGAATTTCAGTTGCCTTCAACTCAAACCAAGCATTCTCAACTCAATACTCGACCTCCTGGGCTCAAATTCTGGAGAATACATCCCAAAACAATGTATAACAAGTTTCAAAAGCCAATTTATGAATTCAAGCCCCAAAGGTGAGTCAATTAAATCCATTTTCAAACCCATTTTCAAGAACAAGTTTAAAACATGCAATGCATGAGCTTCAAATCAAATTTAAGCTTCAATTCTTGTCCAAAGGGACTCATTAGTGGGAAAACATTCTGAAAACATGAACTAGAATATAAACATGGACATGCATGTATGATTCAAGCATGAATTCAACTCCAATTTCACTAATTCAACCATGCATGCAACAATTGATCTTCAATTCAACACCTATGAGCAAAATCATGACTTAACTTCTCTATAACCAAGATGTATGCAAGATGGAACTTAAAACATAACAAGAAGATGGTAATTTTCTTACCTAAGTCTTCAATTCTTGCCTAGAAGTTCAAACTAGCAACCTATGTTATGAATCTCCAAGTTCTTAACAATTCAACAATTTGAGCTCAATCTCCCTCTCTCTCTACTAGTTTGGTCGGTTGGGAAGCAAGGAATGGCTGATAAATTGATATGCTCAAGTGTATACAAGGCTCCAATAATAATAAACAAGTGCCCACTATTGGTGGCAATTTGGTAAATAAGCCTAAGTTCGTAATTAACTCAATTTAATCTAGTTTAATCATTCCTAATAAATTTTCAGATAAAAATACCATAAAATCACAAATATTTTACTGATCATGAAACACTAAACGGTTCCTAAATCGGCCGCCGATAAAGCCTTCAATTAACAGTTTAAACATAAACTACAAACAGATAAAATCATACAATTAACAGATAGAATATGCAATTCAATAGGCAGTCTTATTGATTTCGATTTTGATTCCAATCGATCATCGATGCTTTAATCAGTTCAATTATCAGTCATTAGCGGTTCAGTTTAGCATTAATCAGTATATAATTCAGTGGTTAAACGGTAGTCAATACGATGGTTGTTACAATTTTCTTGTGGAAGATTCTATTAAGAACATAATTAACAAACAATATTGCTTACTCCTACAAGTTCTGCGGTAAGCTTGAACTTAGTAACATGACATTCATCATTTCTTTAAGGGTTTTATTCTTTCTTTCAGCAATTCCATTTTGCTGTGGAGAATAAGGTGTTGTAGTTTGGTAAATAATGCCATGTTGTGCACAAAATTCATTTAAAGGTGCATCATATTCACCACTCCTATCACTTCTAATCATTATAATAGTTTTACCAAGTTGATTTTTAACTTCAGTTTTGTAGAGTTTAAATATTTCCAAAACTTCATCTTTACTTCTAAGTAAATATACATACCAATATCTTGTGCAATCATCAATAAATGTTCTGAAATAATTTTTGCCTAATCTAGTTTGAACAAATTTAAGATTACATACATCAAAATGAATTAATTCTAGAGGTTCGGTTTTTCTTTCAACCGATTTAAATGGAGCCTTAGTTAGTTTCGTTTCTGCACATATCTCACATTTGTAATTATGATCAATTTTAAACTTTGGTACATAATCCAAATCAATTAGTTATGCAAAGTATCAAAATTTATATGTCCTAATCTACTATGCCATAAATTTGACTCAAGAATATAACCAAAAGATATATTATTCTTATTAATAGCAGTTTTTGGTACAACAGTCATTATATTTAACCATCACCCATGTATCCCTTACCCACATACATACCACTCTTTATTAATACAAATTTATCATACTCAAATACAAGCCTAAAACCATTCTTACTTAACAAAGAACCAGAAACTAAATTCTTCCGAATGTCTGGTACATGCAGCACGTTGTTGAGAGTAAGCTCCTTCCCTGATGTCATCTTCAAGATCACATTTCCTTATCCAGCCACAGTAGAAGCAGAAGAATTTCTCATGAAAAGTTGTTCACCATTTACAGCCTCATTGTAAGTAGTAAACATCTTTTTGTCCGCACAAATGTGTCGAGTTACCTCAGTGTCAACCCACTATTCCTTGAGATTTCTAACCAAATTAGCCTCAGACACCACAATAGAGAGATTGATGTCATTTACCCCGTCAGAGATGTAATCTAGTTTTGTCACATTAACTTGATTGGTAGTCTTCTTGCTTGTACTTCCACAATCCTTCTTGGGGTGGCGGCAATCAAAGGCTCGATGTCCGTTCTTTCTACAGTTATAGGATTTTCCTTTGAACTTCTTATTGTCATTGTTGTCACCTTGTTTAGGACCATCTCCAGAAACTTCCTTTTTTTGTTAGATGGTTTGCGCATTTGTTCAACTACATTAGCCTTGGATTTAATGAGATTTTTACCATTCATCTTTTCAGTTTTACGGTTATCTTCCTCAATTCTTAGTTTTACAATAAGTTCATCCATAGTCATCTATTTGCGTTTATGTTTTAAATAGTTTTTAAAATCTTTCCAAGCTGGTAGTAATTTTTCTATTAACGCAGCGACTTGGAAAGAATCGCTCAAAGACATACCCTCAGCATGAATATCATGCAAAATTAAGAGAAAACTTTGAACTTGAGAAATTACCATTTGGGAGTCTACCATAACAAAGTCCAGAAATTTACCGACAACAAATTTCTTTGTACTGGCATCCTCTGTCTTGTATTTTTCTCCAAAGAATCCCGTAATTCTTTTGCTATTTTTAGAGGACTGTAAACATTATACAACATGTTGTCTAGGCCATTTATGATGTAGTTTATGCACAAAAAATTAAAATGTTTTCAGGCGTCTACAGCGGCAACAACTTGCCGATCACTTTCATCCTCTTTAAGTACTGGAGCTTCTTCACGGAGAAACTGGGCAAGATTCAGAGTTGTAAGATAGAACAATATTTTTTGTTGCCATTTCTTGAACTCGGTGCCAATAAATTTTTCTGGTTTTTCTTCATGATTTATTAGAACTTGAACATGGTTTTGAATAGGGACCGGAGTCATTGTAACAATTGGATTTGGAGTACTACTTTCAACAGCCATAATATTTGATTATAAAAAATCAAAAAAAAACCCAAAACCAAAACACAAATTAATTTTCTAGTTACTCAAACAAGAAAATAAGTTATAACACAAAATAATTTTAGTTTTCTAGTTACTAAAATTAGAAAAATAAAATACTACACAATAATTTTCTGTAACACTACACAAATTAATATTTTGAAATTGTTAATGATAAACAGTATGTTACTACTATTTGTCAAAGAAAATAAACAGTATATTACTACTATTTATCAAACAGTATATGACTATTAATTGTATTTTCTAACCAAAATATTACTTTGTAAAAATATAGAAAATAAATACAATAAAGATACCAGAAAATAATCTGTCTTAAAATTGTGGGACAATCTTCAATGTATTCAAGGAAAGAATTAAAGAAAAGAGATAGACTGTTTAATTACAAAAATCAAACCAGTATATAAAATAAAATAGAACAACGGCTTCTTATTTTGTTACCAAAAAAAAAATAAAATAAAATCTGAATATGAAAAAAGAAAAATAATAAAACATAAATTAAATTAATTACTTTCCTTATTAATTTCTTGAACAAAATTCTAATTAAGTCCAATGTTTAACACTGTGTTCTTAAGACAAATTCATCCTCTCCATGGTGTTTTCAGATTACGGACGTTTATCTCCCAGGATAAAATGATCAACAACGAATAATAGTAATACCACAAACTATTTGCATAACGAACACACTGTGTGTTTACACTATTCCTCACAGGAAAAAGAATACAGCAAAATGCAGAGAGTAATAGTAGAGACAAGAACGAATTTTCTGAAAATGAAAAATCCAAATGAGGGTCTGTCTATTTATAGGAGAAATTGTGGCTTTTTAGATTTAAATCCAACAGGTACGATACCTGTTTGGAATTGTTTGAATAGATAAGGAACTGTTTGGGTTTGAATTTGTTTGAACTGTATAGATATAATTATTTTTGGACAGATATGGAACCTGTACAGAATTTTTGAAGAGGTGCAAGCCAAATTTGAATTTTTCTCCAACCAAAATTTGAAAACAGAACTGTCAAAATTTATTTTTCAAAATGAAAAATAAAAATTCAAATGTTTTTGGCTCAAAAAGAATTAGTATTGGGCCAGACAAGCCCAACCCAACCTCATACCACGCACCCAAGCCCAGACCTAGCCCAGCCCACCCGACCGATCGGACGGACGACGGTAGCGACGGCGGTGCGCACGTGTGTGTTTGTTTTGTGTTCAATAGGTCTAGCTCACTTTACCTATAACCTCTACTCTACAAAATTTGAGTGTCTTTTGGGGCTTACCCCAAGTTCCAAATCCAAGCCTTATAAACCCACACAAAGTTTGCCCATCAAACCAATGTGGGACAAACCTTTATGGAAATTCCACCAAACACACCATTTTCATGGAACCCATTTTGGCATTAATTTCTCATTCACCCGATAATGGTTTTAAGCAACCACATATATTACGTGAATCACAACGCGGCAAAAAATGCGTTACCACTTAGATCCGTTAACTTTGGAGCATAGGTCTCACCTAAAAATTAGACCAAACTTTAGGAAAAATCTATTTTTCCCAAAACCATTTCTAATAGAAACTAGCCTTAAAAAAATGGAATATTAAGGTGTTTAGGAATGTGGAAACTAAGCTTAAAGCGGCTGAAGATAAAGCACATGCTCTAGATTTATATACTGAATCTAGAGCCCTATCCGAGTCAGAAGTAGCAAGATGGAAGGAGCTTAAAGAGTTAATATGGAATTTTGGAAAAAGAAAGGAATGATTGTGGTTACAAAAGTCAAGATTGGAATGGGCACTAAATGTTGGAAAAATGGCTTTGTAAACCTTATTTTTTGCTAACTTTGAGCATTAATTAAGGTGGGACCCAAACGTTTTTTGTTACATTTTTTCTTGGGTTCATGTTTAATGCTACGTAGTGAATTAAATCATGTATTTGGTTACTCAAAACCATTTCCGGATAAATGAGAATTCAACGTGCATTTCTAGTTCGTGGAAGGCTTACAACACATTTATCAAATGTGCTTGTGCCACATTGGAAATGCTTGAGGAATTGTTTGGGTATATATACCTTAACTTGGGAAACCTGGGATGGGCCCCAAGGGGTACCCAAGTTTGTGGAAGAGTGAGGTTATGGGTGTAGTGAGCTAGACCCATTGGACCCAAAACTAAAACCACTGACGCCATACCTTGTTGTCGGTCGGGTCGCACGTGGTGTGAGGTTGGGTTGGGTTTTCCGGCTCAATACTTATGTTTTTCGGCCAAAAACTTTTGAACTTTATTTATTTATTTTTATTTTTGGTTTTAAAAATCAAAATAAATTGGTTCAATAATTTTTCTTTTACCCAAATAGAGCCCTGACAAGTTAGACGCTCCTAAATTGGTTCAAAGAGTTCAACCCAAAACTAAATCTGTTCAAACAGATTCAAATCTGTTGGTGCCACTTCAATCTGTCTAAACAGGTTTTATACCTGTTCGAAATAGCCACTGTTTTGCCTATATAAAGCCTTCAATTCCAGCATTCTAGAGATCAATTTTATCATCAAAATTTTGTCATCTTTTTCTTGTGTCTCTCTACATTATTCTGTATTTTATTTTAGGAAGAAAAAGAAAAAGTTACAACATATTTTGGTTCGCCAGACTCGGTTTTATAGTGCTATAAAATCAAGGTGTAGTCGTTGCATCCTGGGAAGTAGACGCCAATTAAAACTCGTAGCACCGGAGCGAGAGCGAAATCTACTTTAAGGAGATTGTGTCTAACACAAGCCTCGACGTTTAAATTCTGTAAGCATGTAATTTGGAAAATAATTTAGAATTATTTTCTGAGTTATTTTATTTATTGTTTATTTTATTTTCACATTTAATGTACACACACATACCACTGTAGGTATAACAATCTTAAAGTAGATTTTCTTTTTTATTTATTTATGTGTTAGACAGAGGAATATTTTGTTTCAGGAAATTAAATAGTAGTCATATACTGTTTAATTTCTTAAATAGTAGTAATATACTGTTTAAATAATTTCATTGATAACATAGTAGTCATATATTGTTTATCATTGGAATTATTGTTACAAAATATTATTCTGTATATTTTATGTGTAATTTATTTTGTGTATAAAATTGTGATTGGTACATTATTATTTTTGTCAGAATTATGACAACTGAAATAAACAGTACTGAGACTGTTATTACTCAAAACCCCACACCTGTTGTGCTAGTGATGACTCCGGCAATACCAGTAAATCATGGGGAGAAGCCAGAAAAATTCAATGGTAATGATTTTAAAAGATGGCAACAAAAAATGATGTTTTATCTTACCAAATTGAATTTGGCTCGCTTACTAATGAAAAAGCACCAATATTGAATGAAGGAGAAACTGATCGGCAAGTGGTTCCCACAGTTGATGTATGGAAACATGGTGATTTCCTATGTTAGAATTATATCCTCAATGGGTTGGACAATACACTGTACAATGTGTATAGTGTCAAAAGCACTGTTAAAGAATTGTGGGAATCTCTGTATCATAAGTATAAAACAGAGGACGTTGGTACAAAGAAATTTGTTGTCAGTTGTTTTTTGGATTTTAAAATGATAGATTCCAAAACGGTTATTAGCCAAGTTCAAGATCTCCAATTAATTCTCCATGACATATATGCGAAAAGGATGGTTCTTAGCGAATTTTCCAAGTTGTGGCAATCATTAAAAAATTGCCACCATTTTGGAAAGAATTCAAGAATTATCTAAAGTATAAGCGCAAGGAGATGAAATTGGAGGAATTGATAGTGCGAACCAGAATTGAGGAGGACAACTGTGGTTCTAACAAAAAGTCAGGAAACCATGTCATACAGGCTAAGGCAAATGTTGTGGAACATGGACAAGGGTCAAAGTTCAACAACAAGAAGCGGAAGCATGATGGCTATGGTCCAAACAAGGATCCACAAGTAAAGGGATCAACAACGGGTTCAACAAGAGGTTCAAAGGCAAGTGCTTTGTGTGCGGCAAAGATGGACATCGTTATGGATTATCATGTTCGCAAGGACGGAGAGAGTTCAAAGCCAGCACAAGCCAACATAGCCGAGGATTTTTATCTTTCCAATGGAGTGACAGACATCAATCTTGCTGTAGTGGTCTCTGAAAAAAATTTGGTGGGCAATTCCAAGAAGTGGTGGGTGGATACTAGAGCAACCCGTTACATCTGTGCAGATAAACAGATATTCATAACCTACAAAGTGATGGAAAGTGGGGAACAACTTTTTATGAAAAACTCTTTTATTTCAACTGTGGAATGACAAGGAAAAATCGTGCTGAAAATGACCTCGGGGAAGGAACTCACTCTTAACAATGTACTCCATGTGCAAGAAATTCTCAAGAATTTGATTTCTGGGTCATTGTTAATTAAGAATGGGTTTAAATTAGTCTTTGAATCTGATAAGGTTGTACTCACCAAGAGTGGCATGTTTGTGGAGCGAGGTTATATGAGTGATGGGCTTTTTATGCTCAATGTAAATACTGTTGTACCTAATTTGATTTTTAATAATAAGAACATATCTTCTGTTTATATTGCTGAGTCTTTTTCTTTATAACATGGTAGATTAGAACATGTTAATTTTAATTCCTTGCATAGACTTGTTACTTTAGAATGTTTACCAAACTTAAAATTTGATCCTAATCATAAATGTAAGATTTGTGTTGAGGCAAAACTCACTAAGGCATCATTTAATAAAGTTAAACGAATTATCGAACCTCTAAGCTTAATTCACAAAGATATCTGTGATTTAAAATTTGTTCAAACTAGAGGAGGTAAGAAGTACTTTATTACTTTTATTGATGATTGCACTCGATATTGCTATGTTTACTTATTGAGAAGTAAAGATGAAACCGTAGAAGCTTTTAAGCAATATAAACTTGAGATTGAAAATCAACTTGACAAAACTATTGAGATAGTGAGGAGTGACAAAGGTGGTGAGTATGATGCACCATTTGAAGAATTTTGTTCTGAACATGGTATCATTCACCAAAGCACTGCACCCTATTCTCCTCAGTCAAATGGAGTTGCTGAGAGAAAGAATCGAACTTTTAAAGAGATGATGAATACCATGTTGATTAGTTTAGGCTTACCTCAGAACTTGTGGGGGGAGGTGATTTTGTCTACTAACTTTATCCTTAATAGGGTACCTCACAAGAAACTTAATCAAACACCTTATAAATTATGGAAAGGTCAACGACCTATCTACAATTATCTCAAAGTGTGGGGGTGTTTGGCTAAAGTGGCAGTCCTTAGTCTCAAAACGGCTAAGATAGGACAAAAAACCGTTGACTGTGTGTTAATGGGTTATACAAATAATACTAGTGCATATAGGTTTTTAGTTCATAGATCTGAAAATCCTGATATGCATGTAAACACTATTATTGAGTTAAGAAATGCATCATTTTTTTAACACATTTTTCCTTGTAAGGAATTTGAAGAGAGAAGTTCAAATAAAAAAACTTTTGATACTGCTATGGATAGAAATAAAGACCAAAATGATAATAAAACAGATGAACCTAAACGTAGAAAAAGGGCTAGGATATCTAAATCATTTGGTCCAGATTTTCTGACATACCTATTAGAAAATAAGCCTCAAAACTTCAAGGAAGCAATGTCAAGTCCTAAAGTTCCATTGTGGAGAGAGGCTGTGAATAGTGAAATTGAATCAATACTGCAAAATCATAATTGGGAACTGGTGGATCTTCCACCAAGATGTAAACCTCTTGGATATAAGTCAATATTCAAGAGAAAAATGAAAATAGATGGTTCAATAGATAAATACAAGGCTAGTCTTGTTGTTAAGGGATACATACAGAAGGAAGGCCTTGATTATTTTGACACTTATTCACCAGTGACAAGAATAACATCTATTCGCATATTAATTACGATTGCAGCTTTGTATAATCTAGAAATACATCAAATGGATGTTAAAAACAACCTTTTTGAATGGCGAGTTAGATGAGAAAATCTATATGGAACAACCAGAAGGGTTTAAAGTTCCCGGCCAAGAGAAAAAGGTTTGTAAACTTGTCAAATCCCTTTATGGATAAAAACAAACTCCGAAACAATGGCATGAGAATTTTGATCACGCTATGCTTTCAGATGGTTTTAAGATCAATGAATGTGACAAATGTGTCTATGTTAAAAACACTAACAAAGGCTATGTCATAGTTTGTCTCTATGTGGACGACATGCTCATTATTGGAAGCAATAATGACATGATTAAATTCACGAAGAAAATGTTGAACAGAGAGTTTGACATGAAAGATCTGGGAATAGCAGATGTAATTATAGGAATCAAAATTGCTAGAACATCTAAAGGATATGCCTATCTCAGTCTCATTATGTTGAGAAGATTCTAGAGAAATTTGGAAAGCATGACGACCGTCCTGCTAAAACACTTGTTGACATTAGTCTTCACTTGTCAAAAAATACAAGTGCAAGCATATCACAATTAGAGTGCTCTCGGATAATCGAAAGCTTGATATACTTAATGAATGGCACAAGGCTAGATGTAGCCTATGCTGTTAGCAAATTGAGTAGGTACACAAATAATCCAGGGTTCGATCATTGGAAAGCAATAATTAGGGTACTTAGGTATCTAAGACATACCCGAAATTATGGCTTACATTATACTAAGTATCCAGCAATACTCGAGGGGTACAGCGATGTAAATTGGATATCGGATACTAAAGACTCAAAATCCACTAGTGGATATGTCTTTACCCTAGGAGGTGCTGCAGTCTCTTGGAAATCTTCTAATCAGACATGCATAGCAAGGTCGACAATGGAATCTAAGTTTATCGCATTAGATAAAATAGGAGAAGAAGCAGAATGGCTTCATAATCTTTTAGAAGACATTCCAATGTGACCTAAACCTGTGCCAGCCATATGCATACACTGTGCTAGTGAAGCAGCAATAGGACGAGCACAGAATCATATGTATAACGATAAGTCTCGACACATTCGTCGTAGACATAATACCGTTAGGCATTTGCTCTCACATGGAATAATTTCCACAGAATATGTATGGTCAAAGGAGAATATTGCAGATCCATTGACTAAAGGGCTAGCCAGACAACAAGTGTAGTATTTATCGAGGGGAATGGGATTAAAGCCTATTACTTAAAAGTCGCCATAATGGCAACCCAACCTAGTTGACTGGAGATCCCAAGATCTAGGTTCAAAGGGACAACCGAATTATGGATGACTTCACGTATCACTAAGGAGGTTTATTCCTACCCATTTCTATGATAAGAAGAGTGATACTTGCAGCGTCAGTAGGATAAGCTTTGCTCTTAATGATTCTTATAACTTGGACTTCCAAGTGGGGTATAGCAGGATACTCTTAATAAGAAGTCACTTATATGAGTTTAAACTGGGCCAGTTCTATGAGATTGAGAAGGCTAAATTCTTTAAAGAACTCATGAATTACCAGGCGTTGTTCAAGGCCAAAATGAACACAACCGTAAGAACCACACTGTGTCTGCAAATACACTATGTGTAGTCTATTGTCTTGACTTACACAAACAGCTGAACAGTTCAAGGCATCGCGTCCACTGGTTAGCTGCAAGTCCGATAGGCTTTTCACTAGCTGTAAGTCCGATAGACATAATACCATTTTTGTAACATTTTTCTTGGGTTCGTGTTTAATGCTACGTAGTGAATTAAATCATGTATTTGGTTGCTCAAAAACATTTCTAGATGAATGAGAATTCAATGCGCATTTCGGGTTCGTGGAAACGAATTTTGGTGAGTTTACAACACATTTGTGAAATGTGCTTGTCCCACATTGGAAAGGCTTAAGGAATTGTTTGGGTATATATACCTTAACTTGGGATACTTGGGATGGGCCCCAAGGGGTACCCAAGTTTGTGGAAACGTGAGGTTATAGGTGTAATGGGCTAGACTCATTGGACCCAAAACTAAAACCACATTCGCTCGTCGCCGCTGCCGTCCATCTGGTTGGTCGAGCGAGCTGGGCTTGGGCTTGGGCGCGAGTGTGTGATGTAAGGTTGGGTTGGGCTTTCTGGCCCAATACTTATCTTTTTGGGCCAAAAACTTTTGAACTTTATTCATTTATTTTTATTTTTGGTTTTAAAAATCAAAATAAATTGGTTCAATAATTTTTCTTCTACCCAAATAGAGCCCTGACAGGTTAGACGCTCCTGAACTGGTTCAAAGAGTTCAATCCAAAACTAAATCTGTTTAAACAGATTCAAATCTGTTGGTGCCTCTTCAATCTGTTCGAACAGGTTTTATACCTATTCGGAACAGCCACTGTTTTGCCTATATAAAGCCTTCAATTCCAGCATTCTAGAGATCAATTTTATCATCAGAATTTCGTCATCTTTTTTCTATGTCTCTCTGCATTATTCTGCATTTTATTTTAGGAAGAAAAAGAAAGAGTTACAACATATTTTGGTTCGCCAGACTTGGTTTTATGGTGTTATAAAATCATGGTGCAGTCGTTGTATCCTGGAAAGTAGACGCCGGTTAAAATTCGTAGCACCGGAGCGAGGGCAAAATCTACTTTAAGGAGATTGTGTCCAACACAAGCCTCGACGTTTAAATTCTATAAGCATTTAATTTGGAAAATAATTTAGAATTATTTTTTGAGTTATTTTATTTATTGTTTATTTTATTTTCACATTTAATTTACATACACATACCACCGTGGGTATAACACTAAAAAGGGACAAGAACACAAGGTTCTTTCATATAATGGCAACAATTAGGCATAGCAGGAATATGCTTAATAAATTGAAGGTTGAGAATGTTGTTGTTGAAAAACTAGCATATATTGAACAAGCAGTGTACAACCATTTTAAGAATTAGTTTGATGAGAGGTGGAGATGCAGCCCTTACTTGGAGTTTACTTTAATCAAGTGGATCACAGTCAAGTCACTGAAATTCTGGAAAAAAGAGTTCAATGAGGCAGAGGTATGGAAAGCAATAAAAGAGTGTGATGGGAATAAAGCTCCTGGGCTGGGAGAGTTTAACATGTTATGCTTTCAGAAAGGGTGGAAGGTGATGAAAGATGATATAATGAAGTTTATGAAAGAAATTCATACTAACAGCAGGCTCAGGAATGAGGTGAACTGTTCTTTTGTAACTCTTATCCCAAAGAATGATAATCTCTCATCCAGTGGGGATTATAGACCAATTAGCTTGCTTAACTCTGTCTACAAAATTCTTTCCAAAGTTTTAGCAAGCTGATTCAAACAAGTACTGCCAACATTGATTGATAATGCCCAGTCAGCCTTCTTGAGTGGTAGGAACATCATGCATGGGGTTCTTATAGCTAATGAAGTGTTGGATTGGTGGAAGAAATCTAGAAAGAAGGGTTTAATCCTTAAATTGGACTTTGAAAAAGCATGACTCTGTAAATTGAAATTTTCTCCTTCATACGTTAGTAAACTTTGGTTTCGGAGCAAAATGGTTGGGTTGGAAAAAGAATGCATTGCCTCATCTAGAGTATTTGTACTTGTGAATGGTTCTCCATCTGATGAGTTTTGTCCGAAGAAAGGGTTAAGGCAATGTGATCCACTCTTACCCCTCTTGTTTAATGTTGTAACTGAAGGGCTTAATATCATGTTAAAAAGAACAAAAGCTATGGGTGTTATTAAAGGAGTGGATATGGGTCATAGAGGCTTCAATGTATCCCACCTCTAATATGTAGATGATACCATAGTCATGTGTGATGCTGAGTGGTTTGAAGTTGTTGTTATTAAAAGAATCTTAAGGTGCTTTGAAGTTGTGTCTAGAATGAAAATAAATTTTCACAAAAGTATGATATGTGGAGTGATTATGGAGGAGGATTTGGTGGATGATTTTCCGTTTAAACTTAACTGCAAAAGTCATAAGTTGCCTTTAAATATCTTAGTTTACCACTTGGTGCCAATCTAAGCAAAAAACTATGTTGGAAACCAGTCATCTAAAATTTTAAGAAAAAGTTCTCAGGTTAGAAGAGAAGACTGTTGTCATTCGCAGGTAGAGTGGTCTTCATCAAATTTGTTCTGTCCTCACTACTCATTTATTATATGTCTTTATTTAAGATTCCTGAAAGTGTGGCTAAGGAACTTGATAGGCTGCAAGCAAATTTCCTGTGGAGCGGTACAAAAATTATGAGGAAAATCCACTTAATCAAATGAAAAGAGATTACAATGAATAAACAAAAAAATGGGCCTTGGGATTAGAGACATTAGACTTACAAATCAATGCATGTTACTCAAATGGTGGTGGAGGTATGCTATGGAAGATGATGCACTTTGGAAATCAATTGTGTGTAGCAAGTATAAATCCATAGGTAGGAGGTGGCTGCCATCAACTACTGCAACAGGTTTTATTTCAAAGATCTGGAGTGACATCTGGATGTGGCATAATCTAACCCAAGACTGTGTACATTCTTTATGGAAAATATGGAACTTGGAGTAGGGAATGGTAGAAGAGTACAATTCTGGGTTGATAATTAGTTGGGGGATTCTAGTTTGTGTGCTCAATTTCCTAGATTGTATCAATTGAGTACAGAGAAAGAGGTGTCATTGAGTGTGCTAATATCAAGAAAGGTTGGCTCAAATAGGTGGTGTTTTAATTTTAGAAGAAATCTCCATGCTTGGGAGGAAGAAGAAGTGGTAAGGCTTACTGTAGGGCCAAGGTTAAGTATGGATATAGAGGATCATGTGGGATGGAAGGCTGATCAAGTAGGGGGTTTCAAGGTAAGCAATGCTTACAAATGGGGTGATCTAGAATCTGGGCCTACTTTGACAGCAGGTAGTTTGATATGGAATAATTTTGCTCCATCCAAAGCCAAATTCTTTACTTAGTTGGCATGGAATGGTAGACTTAAGACAATAGATTATCTAAATAGAATTGGTGTATTGAGGAGTAGTTGTCACGACCCGCTCCCCGTACCCAAGGGTTAAGTATCGTGATGGCTAGTAACTGAAGTTACCTCCGGCTAAATCTTAAATAAATCAATAAACGCGAACGGAAGTAATATTTAAGTAAGGGTACCAAAATAATGATTGGAGCTTCTATTTTTATTACAAAATTCACTGACCAAAAAGGCCGATATTTACATATAAAAAATATTATAAAAATACTGTGTGTGTGTCTATTCCGCAACCCGACTTTCCAAAAAGCTATTTCTGAAGTGCATTGTGTCCCAAAAAATGGTAAACAGCTATAAGCACATGGCAGAATGATAAATATTATACTAAGAATATAAGGGACACAAAATAACCATGGATAGTTAATTAGGCCAAAATATTTACATAACTCAGTTTGGTAAATAAATCATTTAAGTAGCAGAACTGAAATACAGAAATTATGTAAATAAATAATCATAACTGCGGTACAGAACAGAACAGAACATAGGTCACAGGTGTGACAGTCAGAACAGAGGTACGGATTCAAGAGGTGGCTCGTACGGATTCTAAAGGTGGCTCCCACAATAATGTAGCACTTAGTTCCGCACAAAACAGAGGTACGGATTCAAGAGGTGGCTCGTACGGATTCTAGAGGTGGCTTCCACAATAGTGTAGCACTTTGCTCCGCACAAAACAGAGGTCAACGGATTCATGACAAACAGAGGACCACAAGGTAATCAAACAGAGGCCAGGCCAATGGTTATTTAAGTCTCCCAAGGCGTGGGACTCCCGTGGTGGTACTTACAAAACATAATTGTTTGTAAGGTCATAGCCAAATATTCTTTAAAATTAAAACAAACATATCCATGGGTTTCACTTTAACAAATAGGGTTCAGAAAATAATCCACGTAATTGAAATCTTTATAAAACATAACTTTTATTAATATACTAATAAAATATAACTTGTATAAAACAAATATGGTAAGTCAAAACATAAGTAAAATACATTTTGGTAACTCGAGGTATAATATGACTCACCTTAACTTTACTGAAATCTTTATAAAACATAACTTTTATTAATATACTAATAAAACATAACTTATGTAAAATAAATATGGTAAGTCAAAACATAAGTAAAATACATTTTGGTAACTCAAGGTATAATATAACTCATCTTAACTTTATTGAAATCTTTATAAAACATAATTTTTATTAATATACTAATAAAACATAACTTATATAAAATAAATATGGTAAGTCAAAACATAAGTAAAATACATTTTGGTAACCCAAGGTATAATATAACTCACCTTAATTTTAATACCTCACTCTTTCTTTCTACTATCAAAGACCATCTTAACTTCCATTATTTTTTCCTTCTTTCTCTCTTTTCTTTCTTTGTTTCTCTCTTTCTTTCCTTTCTTTCTTCTTTCTTTTTTCTTTTCACTCAGTTAACTATCTCCTCCTATTTATAGGGAGGGACGATCATTAGTAGGCCAACGCGTGGCGAGCAAATCTCTCTCCAGATTCAATTCATTAATTATATAGATTTATTCTTATTCTTAATAGATATTTAAAATAATTACCCTTTAACCCAATATTTTAATATAATTATATAAATAAATTAATTTCTAATTAAATTACACTTTATTATATACCAACAGAAAATAAATTATTTATTTTAGTACCACACCCATTATTATTATTATTATTATTTTGACCCCTAAACTTTTAATAATTATATTATTTTACAAAATTACACATAATAATATATAATAGATTATATATTTTCCTAATTGAAATTAAATAATATTAGTATAAATTCTACAGAATAATTAAAAATCTGGGTTGTTACAATCTTCCCTCTTTTTAAAATTTCGTCCTCAAAATTTGTCATATGTAAGCTATCTGCTGTGCATTCTGATAAATATATATTAGATGATTGATCTGATAGAAAATACTACCTCAAAAAAAAAAATCAAAAATAACTCACTGTCTAGTTGTCAATAATTGTTTTGGGCCAAAATAATAAATAAAGAGTGACTTTAAAAACTTTTCTCTCGTTTTGTTTACGATAAAAATAAATAAAAATGAGAACACAACGACAGAATTATATGCAAGAATTGAAAATTTTGAGATGACCTTTTCATTGATGGGAAATAGTTTCAAAATTAGTATCTTTATAATTTGAATCCATTTTAAAAAAAAAAATTCAAAATAAATGTTTTTTTTGAATACTGAACTGAAAATTATATGTATTTAATTATATTATAATTTTGGTAGGTGCATGACATCCTTCTTTTCTTGTCCTTCTTTTACTATAATAAATATAAATTATATCTAATATCCTTCACAAATTAGGCACACTAAAAAAAAATTATTATATATATATATAATCATAAAAACATATAATATAATTAAATCTACAAACAAAATATAATAATTCGGTACTAATTACCCGCTATCCTACTTCTTAAATGTGCGTGTGTCCTATGCTCCAATGATGATTTTATTTTTCTTAAAAGAAACCATTGCTCTGATACCACTTGCTACGACCTGCTCCCCATACCCCAGGGTTAAGCATCGTGATGGCCAGTAACTGAAATTACCTCCGGGCAAATCTTAAACAAATCAATAAACGTGAGCAGAAGTAATATTTAAGTAAGGGTACCAAAAAAATAATTGGAGCTTCTATTTTTATTACAAAATTTACTGACAAAAATGCCGATATTTACATATAAAAAATATCATAAAAATACTGTGTGTGTGTCTATTCCGCAACCCGACTTTCCAAAAAGCTATTTCTAAAGTGTATTGTTTCCTGAAAATTGGTAAATAGCTACAAGCACATGACAGTGTGAGAAATATTATACCAAGGGTATAAGGGACACAAAATAACCATGGATAGTTAATTAGGTCAAAACATTTACATAACTCAGTTTGGTAAATAAATCATTTAAGTAGCAGAATTGAAATACAGAAATTATGTAAATAAATAACCATAACCACGGTATAGAATAGAATAGAACAGAACAGAGGTCACAAGTGTAACAGTCAGAACAGGGATACGGATTCAAGAGGTGGCTCCCACAATAGTGTAGCACTTAGCTCCGCACAGAACAGAGATACGGATTCAGGAGGTGGCTCGTACAGATTCTAGAGGTGGCTCCCACAATAGTGTAGCACTTAAGTCCGCACATCAATTTGCTCCACATAGAACAGAGGTCATGACAAACAGAGGACCACAAGGTGATCAAATAAAGGCCAGGCCAATGGTTATTTAAGTCTCCCAAGGCGTGAGACTCCCGTGGTGGTACTTTAAAAACATAATTGTTTATAAGGTCATAGCCAAATATTCTTTAAAAGTAAGACAAACATATCCATGGGTTTCACTTTAGCAAATAGTGTTCAGAAAATAATCTACGTAACTGAAATCTTTATAAAACATAACTTTTATTAATATACTAATAAAATATAACTTGTATAAAACAAATATGGTAAGTCAAAACATAAGTAAAATACATTTTGGAGACTCAAGGTATAATATAACTCACCTTAATTTTAATATCTCACTCTTTCTTTCCACTATCAAAGACCATTTTAACTTTCATTATTTTTTCCTTCTTCCACTCTTTTCTTTCTTCCTTTCTCTCTTTCTTTTCTTCTTTCTTTCTTTCCTTTCTTTTTTCTTTCTTTTTCTTTTCACTCAGTTAACTATCTCCTCCTATTTATAGGAAGGGACAATCATTAGTAGGTCAACGCGTGGCGAGCAAATCTCTCTTCAGATTCAATTCATTAATTATATAGATTTATTCTTATCCTTAATAGATATTTAAGATAATTACCTTTTGACCTAATATTTTAATATAATTATATAAATTAATTAATTCATAATTAAATTACACTTTATTATATACCAACAGAAAATAAATTATTTATTTTAGTACCACACCTATTATTATTATTATTATTTTGACCTCTAAACTTTTAATAATTATATTGTTTTACAAAATTACACATAATAATATATAATAGATTATATATTTTCCTAACTGAGATTAAATAATATTAGTATAGATTCTACAGAATAATTAAAAATCTGGATTGTTACAGTAGTGTGGACTGATCATGTGTATTCTGCAAATCAAAAATGGAATCAGTAAACCATTTGGTGCTGCTGTGTCCCTCTTTATGGCAAATTTGGGCATGCATAATTGACTGGTGAGGGCTATCATAGGCAACTCCAGGATTAGTTGACTGTCTATTTAAATGGTGGATGAGTTGGAATTTCAAAAAGAAAGAAAGGCAGTTTTGGAGAGCTATCCCCTCAGCTGTGGTTTGGTCTATGTGGAAATGCAAAAATGAGTGTATTTTTTCTAGCAAGCAACCAATTCTGGAGGAGTTATGTGAGCTAATTAAAGTTTAATTAGCACTGTGGTTGAAAACTTTTGATCCTGGTTGTTCTTATGCTGTTGGTGACATTGTGAGAAATATTTATCTAGTAAGAAAGTTCATCTAGTAACTCAGGAGGTCAGCTGCTATGGTTACTGCAGTTTTTTGTCTTGGGCATTGGGAGTGTAACTGTAGTTGTTGGATGTAACTAGCCTTGAGGTTATTTTGTTTACTCTGTTTCTCTTTGTTTTTGATTGTTGTTGATTAGTCATTCACCAATTTCAAGTTTGTGCTAGCATATGATTGTGCTAGCTCTCCAGTGCCAACCTAGTTGAGATTGTAGAATTTAGCTATGATGCTCGTTTGCACTGTCTTGTTTTATTAATGTAAGTTTTCTCATATTTTTGGTTCTTTATCAATAAAACTTTCTTTTGTTGAAAAAAAAAAAAAAGGTTCATATATATAATACTACTATATATGGGGGAAATCACTTATCAGTGGAGTTGAAAAAAATTATTTATGAAAAAAAGTAAAATATATATAATTTTAATTATTAATATTTATAAACTTTATCACTTTTTTTATAAATAAATTTTATGATCTCAACTGATTTATAATTCTCCGTATATATAGGATTGTTTGGAATAATTAAAATAAGTGTAATTTTTGACTTTTTATGAAAGGATGTATAAAAAAGTAGAGAAGTGATATGACTCAATGCACTTAGGGATTGTTTGAGATGACTTAAACGAGTATATTTTTTTTAACTTTTTACAAATATATATATATATATATATATAAGTAGAGAGATACTATAAAAAATTAAGATTTTAGAGACAAAAGTTTAGGGACAAAATTATTTTTTAGGAACTTATTTTTGTTCCGAAAAGTGTTATTATATTTTTAGCAACAAAAATTGGACATTAGTGATGAATTATTATCTTTTTGGGACCAAATTTTTTGTCTCAAAAAATAAATCATTTTAAGACCAATTTATTTTCTCTCTAAAAGTATATTTATTAGTGACATTTTCAAAATTTTGTCACTAAAAGTCTTATTTTTGACTTTTTGAGACGACTTTTTATCGACTATCCTCACAACAATAGAAATTAGTCTCTAAATGTCTTTTGCAACAAAATTTTCACTTTGACAGACTAAAAAATTTGATTTCTAAAACTCTTATATGTTATAGTGAGATGATATGACCTTAACCCCCCCCCCCCAAAAAAAAAAAAAAAAGGTATTTAGGAGATGTATCTCAAACAAGCTCTTATTTAGGAGATGCCAAACAAATTCACAATAGTATAGATAGATAATTCTATTATGTACATCCTCATGTCATATGCACCTTTAGTTACATTATTTTCTTCTTTAGTTTTGATCAATTTTTTTTATTTAATTATGATATTATTTTGAGATTTTGATTATGACTTAATTGTGCTTGGTTATAATTTTTTTAATTATAATTTTAAAAATATAAAATTATGTCATTATCTTCTATAATTATAAAATAAATATAATACATACCGTTTAATCTTTTCATAGTATAGATAGATAGAATTTTATAATTTAAACTAACTTACATTTAGGGAAATTGACTAGTAAATCTCATTTTGTAAACTTGTAATCCATAAGGTCTTAAATATTTTTTTAGTGACTGAGTGATCCCTTAAATTATTTGTTGATTGTTTTGCCATTGTTAGTACAGTTGGGGGACAGGTCGCGTGGTTATCTATGGGGAAGGTGATGGGGTGTTTGTGTGTCACGCTGTTCGAAAAGCATACTAGTAACTTTTTAAAGTTTAGTTATTTTTAATATGCCCAATGTGAGACGCGAATTCCTTACTAATTATTTTTTGGCGCGTGATGTGAAGACATACAGTAATTCAATCAAATTGGATCCGCCACGTTGGAGTGTCACATATCACGTTTAGGCAAAGTACACTAAGAAGTTTTTATGTATGGGGAAAGTTGTGGAGTGTTTGTGTGTCATGTTGTTCGAAAAGCACACTAGTAGCTTTTTAAAGTTTGATTTTTTTTTAATACACGTAGTGTGGGATGCGAATTTCTTACTAATTATTTTTTGACGCGTAACGTAAAGACACGCACTAATTCAATCAAATTAGGTACGCCACGTTGAAGTGTTACATGTCACATTTAAAAAAAGTATTCTAAGGAGTTTTTAATTTTCTTAGAGTGTCACAATATATCCACCACGTTATCACATTTGAAAGAAGTATACTAAGGAATTTTTACTTTTTTTAGAATGTCATATCATATCTACCACTTTGTCATATTTGAAAAAAATACACTAAGAATGAGTAAAAATTTTAAAATATCACATCATGCTAATCACGTTGTCTCATAGTTAGAATGTCACATAAATGTTTGTCACATTGGTGTTCACACCATACTTGTTACACATTTAAAAAAAAACAAATATCCCTAATTAACTAGTAAAAATATATCTATCTAATTAATATTTATCCACATTTAAAAAAAAAATTATTAATCACACTACACCTAATAAAAACTCATCGATCAACTATTTAAAACGTGAGAGTTTTCAATAAATTTTCCGTACATTTATTTATTTATAATCGTGAAGGAAAAGAAAGGGGTCCTCGTTTGCCGCGTCCCTTTTTACTCTGGCGAAGAAATCGAGACGACGACCAACAGATAGGTTTAGGGTCCACTCCCCTCTCTCCCTCATCTCTCTTTTATTTCTCTCTCTTCCTATCTGTGCATATATGTATATCTGTATTGTGAGAGATGTTATTAGTTGGTAAGTCTATTTTGAGAATTAGGTTAAAAAGTCTTTTTTTTTAAATTTATTTTTTTTTATAAAAAAGTGAAAAACTTAAAAAAAATAAAAAAAATTAATTTTTAATTATCTTTTCCAAACATTTTAGAGTACTCTACTAATGTTGTAATTGATGACATATCATTCTAAGAACACCAAATAATTTTTCCTTACATATGCATGTATCTATGTATATGAATAGATGACATTGACATGACTCCATCCATCCATCATCAATCTATTCAACCTGTTTAATATGTCTGTGTATTGAAAAATGCTTGGGACCTCGAATTTAGAGATATCACTAGTGATGTGGTAGTGGGTCTTATCCAATGTCACTGTTGTCTTGATTTTTTTTTTTTTTTCTTTTTTTACCTCATTAGAGGTGTGTTTTTAGAAGTCTTTAACATTGTTGATGTGTATTATGTGCATGCATGGAAAGTTGTTATTTTAATAATTTATTTTAACTTTTGATTATTTTAATAGATTAAAATTTGTATATTTGAGAAGACGATTATTTATAAGAGAAAAAATAAAATAATTATAAATTTAATGTGACATTTATTTTTATTAACTATTTTAATTTATTTTATTTTTTTATAAATTTTAGCCTAAAAAGGCCAAAAAATTTTCTCCCCAACACCCCCTATGTACATCTCTTTCTTTCGGTTTTATTTTTTCTGATTTTCATCTTCCCAATTCCTCGGCGACTTTTATACGTCCTCTTTTCTCTCTTTTTTAATTTTTTATTTTACACATTTTCAATTTTTTTAAAATATAAATTGTCATATATGTTCTATAAATCATATGCGGCCACTTTAATTTTTTAATTGTATAATAAATATTTTTTATTAATTATTAATTTTTAATAATATTATAAATAGGAAAATTTATTAGAAAATCTTTTTTAAGTGTTTGTATCCTAATTAATTCATAAAATATTTTTGTATTCCAATAAGTTCTATTATTTGAATATTTGATCTATTAAATTATAATTCTCATATTTAAAATATTTTATAAACATTTCTACTCTTACAGCTATTTTTTGAACGGTTAACAATTTGTTAATGTGAACATTTATATTTTACAATGTGAATATTTACATTGACGACGTGAACATTCACATCACGGAACATTCGCACTATAAATGTGAATATTATTAAGGGTATTTTGGTAACTATCTCACCCACAGGATTTATTAAAATATAAAAAAATAATGTGAACTAAATAGAATATAAATAGGTAAAAAATAATTTATGAAAAAGTGTCTCATTATAAATGTATTTTAATTAATAATTTAAATATTTTTATTATTATATTTAACAATAATTAAAATTTTTATTTTTTATTTATTAATATTATAAGTAAGATGTGTTTGTAATTTATTCTGTTATTATTATTATTATTTTTGGTGAGTGTGTTTTTTTGAATCTTGAATCAGTGGTCATTTATTATGAGTTACCAACAACATTTACATTTATTATCAGAGACACAGCAAAAGGACTCTCAGACTCAGAAACTCAGCTCAAAAAGCAAATTGTACAAACCTACAAAACCAATGCCAGGCCATTTCCACAGCGACCTCGTATCATATACACAGTGGGATTTTGAAAAGTTGATAAAAAAATTAATTTTTTGATTTTTTAAATTTATTTTATTTTTTTGTAAATAAAAAATATGAGAAGCGATGTGACTCAAAATAAGTAAATAATTAAAAGTTAACTTTTTTTTTTTTTCCTTCCTAAAACACCCCATAATATCAAAACAACATCAACAAGGTCTTTTTAGTCTTTTTCTTTTGGATTATCATTCTCTTCCTCTTCTTCTAGAGAGACAGTTCATGAATTCATGGGTCCGCAAGTCTTTCTACTATTGTCTGTGTTTTTGGGTAGGCTGTAGCTCCTCCTCTCTCTCTCCAATGTCAAAAACATTAAATTCAGTTCACAATCATTGTTACATATTCATATTCATAGTTATAAATTAACGAAATTGTTATAAAAATCAATAAATCTTATTAATAATTGATGTGTCATTAATAAAGTATTAGAAACTAATTTTCCCATTGCGAATCCAAGGTAAGTTGGGAGGGACTTGCCTGAAGGACGGATTTTTGGCTCCCAACCTTAATCAAAGTAAGAATATGTTGATATTTTTGTATTTGTATCCCATTGATCTTGATTATGGCAAATAAGCATTAGAGCTCAACCAAAGAGCCATACCTCCACTCCATCAAATGAAGCGTGAAGTTAAAGGCCCAAGTTTTTCTTTTGTACCTTAGTTAATTTATCCAAAATAACTCACAAATTAAGAAGTATATATGGTGCCGCATAAAAAGAGGGCACAATTTAAGGAAAATATTACATAGGACCCAGGTAGTTCTCTATTTCAATTATTCCAATCCTTGAGAACAGCATAGCCACAAATAATTAAGAATCAAAATAGGTCCAGATCAATAGGAAATGCTATTTGCATTGTGAGAATAAGAATTCACTTCTAAGAAATGAAAGCGTTTCATGAGAATTGTCTTGATCGTTAAACATCATTGAGGGACAAATAGTAAAAAGTGTTATAATGTAATTTTTTGTAATTCTTCCTAGTAAGAAATATAAATAAGAGAAATGAAAAATCCCCCTAAAAATAATCTCCCTAATCTCCTTAATTTTTTTTTTTTGGAAACTGTTTTTTTTTTTTTTTTTTTTTTTTTTTTTTTTTAAGTGAAAAATCGAGGGATTCGGGGGCGCTGGATTCGGTGGACGAATCACGGCTCTATAAATAATCAAACTACAAGTCTCAACAAACATACTTCTATAGAATTCTTTTAACCGTTAGAATAAAAACAATGAGTCCAACCTACATTTATTAATTTTGATTCAATGTGTGTTTAAAAAATAAAAAATAAAAAATTGTCTTTTTTTTATTCAATGTCTTTATATGTAATAATAACAAAATCTCATACCAAATACACAAATATATGAACCAAAATTCTTGTAATGAAATTAAGGGGTTGTTTAGGGTGTTTTAAATAAGTGTACTTTTTGTCTTTTTAGACTAAAAGATTGAGGGAAAAAATATGAATGTTTGAGTTAACTTTTTTACTTTTTATAAAAAAATGTGTAATAAAAAATTGTAAAAATTAGTTTGTAGAGGAAAATTAGGGCCAAGTTTGGGGACTTTGAAATAATCCAAAAAGTCAAAAAGTTACTCAAAAAGTTAAAAAGTTAACACTATTCATCAAAAGTCAACAATTACGGCTGCACAACTTCCAATTCAAATTTTTCTCTAAAAACTAATTTTCACAATTTTTTATTACACATTTTTCCATAAAAAGTCAAAAAGTTAACCCAAACATCCATATTTTCAACCTCAATTTTTTAGTCAAAAAAGACAAAAAGTGCACTTATTTAGTCTTCCCAAACAAGGCCTAGGATTGGGAGTTGTGCAGCCGTAATTATTGACTTTTGGTGAATAGTATTAACTTTTTAATTTTTTAAGTAACTTTTAGACTTTTTGACTTTTTTTACATACCCCAAACTTGGCCCAAATTAAGGGTTAGTTTGGGATGTTCTAAAAAAATATACTTTTTGACTTATTAACTTATATGAGTTGGGTTTGAGTTGAGTTTGATATGATATATTAGAGAGGTGATATGATTTAAATAAGATGATGTGACTTAAATAGAATAGTGACTTTTTGATATTTTATATTATTTAATAGATGCCAAACTTAACCTAAACAAATAAAAATAAAAACAAAAACAAACATATTGCAGTACTGGCCAGATGTGACCTACCAATTGAAATAATTAGAGTAATGCCCCTTGCCAGAGGGCACAAACCAATTGAATAATCCAAACGAGTTAGTCAATCAAACATGATATGTCATGTATGTATGACAATGGCATTGTCCCCAACCCCTTCTATAATGATTTCCTTATCAACCACCAGTCGGTCTTGTGGTCCAGTTAGCCATGGTAATGAAGGCTAGGAACTTTTAATGCATAACAGAGATAAAGATTTATATCTGTTATAAAAAACCCTCTTTTTATTAATAAATCATCAAATTAATTAATAATTTTTAATAATGTTAGAAATATATTTTAATTAATAATTTATATAATTTTATTTTGTATGGGAGAGGAATTATAAATTTTATTTTTTTAGTTAATTCTATTAAATAAAAAAAAATTAACAAAGAAATATTTATAATTTTTCAAATCACATGAGACAATCTGTACTTTAAACAAATCTCAGAGAGTGTATTTATAATTTATCCTACTTTTTATGATGGGACCAACCTGTAATATTTTTAATCTACATAATCTCAAATTAACTCAAATTTTGTGACTAAAAAACCAAACGACGTCGTTTGAGTCTGAAACAATAAAATGGCCAAAACGACGTTGCGTCGTTTTGAACCACTTTTGAGCCACAAAATTTGAACTACAAGACATTTTCCATATTTTTATTTCGTGCTGTGTGAGAAAAATATAAGAATTAGCATTTGTACCATCAAAACATTGCTAAATATTAACAGCTAGCCACTAAGCTTTTGAATCATTAAATATTTTAGTATTGTTAAAGTTTAACCCGAAGTTCAGTTATAGACATATTTTACGAGAAATTTGTCCAGCCTTGGTGTTTTTATATGTCTTATGGTGGGACTAACATATAAAATAATGGGTCTTATATGAAAGATATAAAAATATATGAAATTTATCAAGTGATACATTACAGTGAGATTAAGAATAATTATTTAGTAATTTTGAAATATGAATATGTGGTATTTTATGATATTATGACTAGTAGAGAAGGCTGGTATTATGTTGGGTGATTGAAGAATATGAAAAGACATTAATTAATGATTGGTGAGGAAATATGAACAAATGATACTCCGAAAATATTTAATACTTTTCCATTTTTAACATATTGGCTTGTTTCCTGCGGCTCAATCCAAACTAAAAACTACTAATTTATAAACAAAATCTAAGAGCAAAAAATCCCGAAATCCCAAAATAAAGAAGCAATACAACCCATTAATTGCAACAAACATGCCCAATTTGAGTTGTGAAAATTGATAAATTACAAAAACATTTTTTAAAATTTGTTTAAAATACGAATTATCACTTGTAATTCTGAAAATTACAAATACTTCATTGTTATAATTTTTTAATTAACAAAATTAGAAATAAATAAATAAAATTCCTAATCATTCTTCTATACAATAATAAAATATTTGAATTATTAATTAAAATATATTTATGATATCATTAAAAATTATTAATTAACTTGATAATTTATTAATAAAATAGATCATTTGTTATACGATTAAAAACTTAAAGGAGTAAGATATAATTTTTAAAATTATAGAGAATAATTTATATTTTAAATAAAATTTAAAAATTATATTTATAATTTACCATGTTAAAATTGAATAGAGCAGGAGTGCTTTTATAATTTTTAAAGAAAAAAGATTGAGAGTTCTAATTATGGAGCTCTAATGCTATGTGAGTCTCAATGATATAATATTTGTATTTTGTGTTTTTTTTTTTTATTGTCAAATCATTAAAACTCAATCTAAAACTCTAAAATAAAAAAAAAATGTATGATTTCTGATTTCTAAATTACAAGACGAAACTACTCCCACCTAGTTGACAGTAAATTGATTCTTTATGGCTGTAACAGTAATCCTTACTTTGGAAAAGTCTCAAATGTCAATTGTCTTCCTTTCCACACACTCCAAGAGACATACAGTTTTTTTTTTTTTTTTAACTGTTGCAGACATGCATGGAATCAAAGTAGAAGCTAGAGCAAGTTGGAGACCACAATTGTCAGCCTGAAATACTGTTGCAAATTGCAATAGCCACATGTACATTAAAGTTATGTAATTTTTGAAAGAATTTCAATTCAGCGTCAATTTTTTTATTAAAAAAATTACACATAAATAGTAAATTTATACACATTAATAATTAAAATTATAAAAAAAAATTAATGATTTTTTAATAATATTTTGATAATCTCATTGATAAGTAATTTCCCTTCTAATTTTCGTAAGGATTGTTAAACCAATATCTGTATCAAGTTTGTCGTTAATCGCAATAGATGTTAAAAAATTGCATTGAAACATATATGAAAAATATAAATAAAAAAAATCTTGAAAGGTATAAAAAGCATATTGAGTTTTAATTTTTTTTGACATTTTCTTCTTTTAATGTAATTTATCAAATTTATTTTTTTTTAAAAAAAAATTTATCCATAAATCCTATATGAGAGAATGTTGATCCATTTAGTCTAAAAGTTTTCTTATGAACCAATTAATCTTTTTTTGTTTTAAAAAGTTGTATTTATTTGATTTGGTGCCATTTGACTTTAATTTGGTGCCATTTGACTTTAAGTGAATGCCTTTTTATGATTTATTTTTCTAATTTTCTAATTTATTTTTGGAATGAGAATGGAAAAGTGAGGTGTGAAAAATTCTTTTTAGAGGAATTGTTTGTTGAAGTATTGGTTGTCAAGTGTGAAATCTACGGTTGTGTTTGGTAGAGCTTTCTAACTATGATTTGAGAGTATGAGATATATTTTGAATTTTTGAGTTTTGAAATTATGATTTAAGTGTGAAAAATTTGTTTGGTGAAAGAGTTTTGATTTGAGTGGGGAATTTTTGATGTGACATTTGATATTTGATACAAAAACTTACAACTCATAACCCAACATACAACTGAAAATTTTATTAAAGCATATAAAAAAAATTTAAAAATTCGAAAAATATTTTTTTCGAATATATAAAAATTAACATATCAATTGCAAAAAAAAAAAAAAAAACTCCACTGTTTCGGTCAACCGGTGGGATGTCCGGTGGGACATCTGGTGAGATGGCTGGTTAGGCCAAATTTCAAAAAAAAAAATTTCAAAAATCAAGCTTTACTGAGAGTTTTCTGCAGAGTTTTGTATTTGTTGTGGAAAACTAGTTTCAAAACTCTATTCAAACATAATGTTCCAATGTGGGGGTAGAATCATGATTTGAAAATCCTTACAAGCAGAACCGTAGTGTGGTTTTCTGGTGTAACATTAGAGTATTATGTTGGAAAAAATACATTAGAGTGTTTTTGTGTGTTATATTAATTGGAGTATTACGTTTGAAAAAAAAAATACACTAATGAGTTTTTTTAGAATATTACGTTGTTACGTTTAGAAAAAGTAAACTAATAAATTTTTCAGTGTGTTATATTATAGTGTTATGTTTGAAAAAAGTACATTAAAGAGTTTGTATGTTACATTGATTGGAATATTACGTTTTGAAAAAAATATACTAAAATTCTTTTTTAGAATGTTACATTATTACGTGAGAAAAGTATATTAAAAAAAAATTTAATATCATATTATTGGAATATTACATTTGGGAAAAGTACAATAAGAATTTTTTTAATGTGTTACATTTGGATAAGAAGTTTTTGTGTGTTATATTGATTGGAGTGTTATATTTAAAAAAAGTACATTAATTTTTTTTAGTATATTACATTGGAGTATTACTATTTTTTAGTGTTGCATTGGATTGTCACGTTTAGAAAATGTAAACTAAGAATTTTTTTTTGAAGTGTTACGTTTAGTAATTTTAATATTATGAAAAAACTAATATTTTGACCATTTATATAATTCACACTAAATTAAGGGGTTATTTAGAATGTTTTAAATAAGTGCATTTTTAACTTTTTATGAAATATGAGTTGAGTTTGAAGTGATATGATAGAAAAGTAATGTGACTTAAACAAAATGATATAATTTAAATGAGATAGAAATTTTTTAACTTTTTAACTTTTTTTAAAAAATGACAAACAAGACCTAAAATTTTTTGATCCATAAAAAACGAAAAGAGCAAACAGCTTATAAAATTACTTTTTAAGATTTATTGGTACTTTATAAAAAAATAATAATAATAAAAATGAAGAGAATTCTCAATGGACAATTTTTGAATGCTACATTTCTGTACAGTGAGAGAGTGCCCGGAAGATGTGCTGCCATGATACTCCACCCCTCTCTCTCTCTCTCTCTCTCTCTCTCTATATATATATATAATATCCACAGTGCATAAAATGTAGAGAGGTGACAAATGGAGAGGACGACACTAGCTCCAGATTTCAACGCTTTACACAGTCTTGGAAATTTGTGCATTTGAAAGAGAAAGTAACGACACCACGTAATATGTCAAATCCCCCTCTATTTCCCAAACTCCAATTTTCATTTTCTATTATATATTTAAAAAAAGAAAGACCCATATGGCAGGTTTTTTTAATTAGATAATAATTATCAATATGGTTCTAAGTATATTCAATAATAATAATATTAAAAACTCATAAATTTTTTTTTACAAAATTACATCATTAAATTATATTCATTTTGAGTCTCAAATATTTTTCATCATAAAATTAGAACAAAAAAGAAAAAATGATTACTTGACTTTGTCTCTATTATTTGTCAAGCCTCAGCCAAGTCACGTGCCTCTCTCTCTCTCTCTCTCTCTCTCTCTCTCAAACCTTGAGAAAAAGAGAGGTGGGGAAGGAGTAGTTGAAAAGTAGGAATTATGGGTAAGCAACCTTTCTTTAGTGCATGTCTTTTATGTCTCAACAAGTCAATTTGGTGCCTAAAATCGAGAAAGAAGATACTCTTACTAAGAAAAACCCACGTAGAAAAGATAGAAAGCTAAAACAAAAACGACTATGAGAATGCAATCAAGCAAAGCAAATCAAATCAAGTTAGTTTAGCTTTTGTTCTCTTTTGAAAATTTAATTAGGTCGTCACGCACACTCAATCCTTACCCTCTAATTTGACAATTCAAGTTTTCACTTTTTTGTCAACAAAAAAACCTTTAATCCAGGTAATGCTTTGCTCATCATGTTAGTAATTAATGTCAACAAGAATTTCTGTTCTCAAAAAGTAAAAAAGAAAAAGAAAAAGAAAAATGTCAACAAGAATTTTATTACCCTTGGAATATAATATTTTATGAAAAATTAAAATTATCATGTTTTTTAAACTAAGTTTGTTTATGTACCAACCTGATCTTGAAAGGTTTTTTAAGTGAATCGAATCAGAGTCCAGCCTAAATAATTATATATATATATATATATATATTTTATAATATGTATATACGTTTATTCAACTAAATAGTAATTTGTTCAAATTTTTTATTTAAAAACAAGTCAAAACATAACAAATTTTAAAATGTGTTTAAATTTAATTTGTTTATATAATAAAGAAGCTCATTTTGTTAATGTACCTTTAATTTCATGCTGTTAATAAAATAAAATAAAAAATTACTGATCAAAAAAAAAAAAGAAGCTCATTTTGTTTTACAGTAGGTTTGATTAACTAAACGAGAAAACAAAAGAGAAGGTTAAGATCACTCGTCTAAATGAAGATAGAAAGGAAAATAAATAATTGTAGTGAGAAGTCTAATCCTCCATCTCTATAACCCAGCTGCCATCCCAATAATATGCCGCTTCATTTTCATCAGGCCATGTCGACATAAACACAAGTCAATAAAAATGATTGTAGGTTTGACATACCAATTCACACGAGTCAGAATCACATATCGAACTAGCTAGTTTTGTTGCAGTTCGAGAATTCACTCATAAAATTGACCACGAAGATCCATACAATGGAACAAACATCCCACAACTAAGGCACCGACCCAAGAACGATCTCGACCCAAGAAGGATCCCCAGATCCTGCACCCTAGCCTAGACAAGTTTGAGAGTGCAAGTTTGAAATGAGCCAAGTCAAACTTTTAAATGTTTAAATTGAATACTATTAGGATTATGAAAAAAATATCATGAAATGTTCATGAATATTTTTCATTTATTGATTAGTATGTGGTGTTTTCTTCTATGTGTAATTTAACGGTTGAGAATCTTTTATGATATTTTTTTCATAATACGTAGCATTACTCGTTTAAATTTGTTTATTAAGAATTAGTTAAGCTCCAGTTGAGCTTAAAAAATCAACTTCAAGTTTAACTCGTTAAATATTTGTTTAACTGGAACTCAGCTTGAGCTCACTCGATTACATAAACGAACCGAGTTCGAACTCGACCTTGAAAAAAAAAATAAATTTAAATTAATTTATTTATTGAGATAAAAAAAAATTATAAATAAAATATATGATAATACTTATATGGATAATAAATTTCATCAATCAAACATATAAATTTACACATACCAAACATAAATAAAAAATAAAATTAATTATTAAAAATTATTTAATATATTATAAAAATAAATATTAATTTATTTATCTTTATGTTCACGAGTCTTGTTAGACCGAGCTTAGAGCTAATCGTTTGCTCGATTAATAAACAAGCCTAAAAATCAAACTGTAATAACCCAATCCTCGTACACGATTCTGGTATACTTTTAGTCCCTTATTCTGTGCAATTAAATGCTTACTCTAAAATTTTATGTAAAATTAAGTTTAATTTAGTGAATCCTAAGATTATGGATGCATATCTGTCTAATAAGAGACATATCTGTTACAATTCTAATGTTTGGATTAGAAATTGGAAGCCTTAGAAGCTTAATTATCTGAGATTGACTTATATTTGAGATCAGCATAATTTTTAGACCATAGTATGCCTTTCTGTAAAATTTTGATTCAGGACGATTAAATTGATTGGATTTCATCCTTATTCACCTTTTATAAATATGTATTTATGTTCTTTAAACATGGGACTTGGAAGCTATTCTCATAAATATCTCTTGAGAGAGTTAGAGAGAAAGAGGAGAAGTTCAACAAGGAGGAAGATTGGGGGATTTGAAAGGGTTTATAGAAATTTAAGCTCAAGGTCACAATCCGGGAGGATCTATTGCTCCACTACAGTATGGGTAATAGTACTGTGGCAAGACATTCCGTTTACGGTTAATAGTTATCATTAATGTTCTGTTACCTGTAAGTTGCCTATATCTCCGCATGAGAATTGCATACGAACTATTAATACTGAATTGGTCTAGAGATGAACATAGTTGAGAATATCTTTATTATGATAGAAAGTGGCCTATGTTATGGGAAGACATGAACTGTGTACTTAAGGGAATGATTTCTACTGTGTTTCTGTACTTGGAAATTGATACTGTGGAATTTGTCGACATGAAGTAATTGTGAATATAAACCCCACCTACTGATAACATAATATTTTGAATGTCCTATAATGGACTCTTCTGACCTTTGTTTTGTTAAACACGTTCTATGAAATAGATATTTGTCTAAAATGGATCATCGAAATGAATAATCGGATAGAACTATTGGTTGCTTTATATGTTAATGATCGTTGAGAAGCTATGATAAATATCGGATTGACCTGTGAAATGCTCAAACTGATGAAGGAATTGAATATCTATAACATCGTTATATGACTCACGTTATGATGTGAATTGTTCTGTCCCTATGAATAGTGTTGTAGTGATACATGCGCTTTCTGTTAATAATTATTATTAATGTTCTGTTATTCACGAGACAACTATGTCGACTTATAATAAACCACGGAAAAATCTATGTGCATTATTGAGTACTAGTACTGTAATTGTACATTACCTATTGTTAATAATTAATATTATTAATGCTCTGTTCTTCGTAAGTTAATTACGTTAATATTTATGAATGATTGGAAAATCTGCGTATATTGATACGACTCTGGAATCACTCTACTTTGTTAATATCTGGGTCTAAGGCCAATCTGTAAAATTCGCTTTACTTATTGCTAATAATTAAAATTAGCACTCTGTTAAACGCAAATTGACTATGCTAACTCATGTGAATGATTGATAAAATCTGTATGCCTCTGTATAACTCTGAAACTAGTCTGTTTTGTATTATTTGTGGGCCAGAGGCCGTTCTGTATTATCTGTGGGTCGGAGGCCGTTCTATATAATCTGTTAGGCCTATGGCCGATCTATATAATCTGTTGGGCCTGAGGCCGCTCTGTACAATCTGTTGATATTTGGGCCCAAGGCCATTCTGGAATGTTTACAAGATAAGATTAATTATATAATCTCTGCACTTATATACGTTACGAATATTACAGTTCAAGTTTAGTCATTAAATTGTTTGAGTGCTATTATTCACTGAGCCTTGCTCACTTTATGTTATGTCTGTTTCTGTAGGCAAGCAACTTGGAGGTCGGTCTTAATTCAGCTTTGGTCACCCCTTCTCGGTCAAGCCATATAGAGAAGCTTATGCATTTTGTGGGGTTCCCTTAATGACCCCTGGTTTTGTCCTTAATCTTTCGTCTAATGCAATTAGTCGTATATAATCTTCTATACCAACATTTTTGCTGTACGCCCACATGTGAGGCTGGTTCTGTATATACATGCCTATATATGTTATTGTGTGAATGCACATATTTGCTTCTCATATATCTGTCCATCATATTTGGAACGGTTTCATGGCACATTGAGATCCTGGCATATAGGTATAAGCTCGATGAATGTTAATTTATATTATTTTATGTTATTGAATGCTTCCGTTCATGCCCCATATGTTGTATATATCGAATGAAGTATCCATTTCTGAAGTGTTCATGCCCAAACTTTTAGAGGGGGGTTTGGGGCGTGACACAAACTCAAGCTCGTTCATTTAGGGTATGTTTGGTAATGTTTATGTTTTTAGTTTATATTTACAAAAATTTTATAAACTGATTTTTGTTTATTTTTAAAAAAACCTAAACTACAAACGTGTTTGGTAATTGACAAAATGTTCAAAAAAAATTAAAAATATATAAAAAAAAATTAAAAAAAAAGTGAGAAATAGCAAGTGGTGTCAAGTGGCGGCAAGTGTTGGCGGAAGACGGTGGTGGAAAGTGGTGACGATAGGTGATGAGTGACGGGTGGGTGGTGGTGGTGGATGGATGGGAGACGGTGGTGGGTGGTAGGTGGTAGCGAGTGGGTGGTGGTGGTGGTGTTGGTGGTGGTAGTGGTGGCAGGTGGTGGTGGCAGAAGGGTGGCAGATGACGGGTGGTGGTGGGTGGTAGCGGGTGGGTGTAGACACTCCATTTTTGACCGACCCTAAGACTCAGACGTCATCGATTGAGCGCTCGGTGATGTTGCGTATTGTGTTCGTTCAGAAGTCTCAAAGTCGAGGCCGTGAGCCCTGCCTCCGGACTTCCGAACCCTCTTCTGTACCTTGTCTCGGTTTGCGAACCAGACTCCATTTTCTCTGTTTCTTTTCTTGATGGGAGGGAGAGGTCCTGTAGACCATCTCTCAGCGGCCGTGGGCTACATTTTGTGGCTGTAGGCCATTTTGCCCATTCGGGCGGTTTCGGTTTTGGGCCGTCGGGCCGTGTGCCTTGGTTGGGACGCCTAACCATCTCCGATTGCTCGGTTTTGGCATGCATCCTATTTACTCCCTTTTGAGGGACACTGAGGTCTGAGAGACCCACTTCGTGGTCGAACGCCACTTTCTGCTTAATGAGCGATTTGAGGCCCCGGCTGCGTTCGACCGGAACCTTTATTTTGCATCGGTTTTCGTTCATTTTTTACAGGTACCTCTGTTTTATCACCAGGAAGGTCGTAGAAAGGTGGGAGGCCAGCAATTGTTTCAGCAACCAGTTATATTCCTCTGGCGTCCTCTGACGCCCGTTTTTCTCACTTCCAAGCCAATGTTGACCACCTTAGGGTCACTTTCTTCAGTCCTAACCCCTATATTTGTGTTGTAGACACCTGGGAGGACACAAATATTATATGGCCGGCCATTAATTCCACTTGAACCTTTTGAACCCCTTTGAAAAATGGCTTGTTCTCTCTCCTGTTTCACAGTTGCCAATTTTGAACCACAGGGTTGTGTTGAGGGCACCTGGGAGGACACCAATATCTGGTGGCCGGCCAGAAATTCAATTTGACCATTTTGCCCCTTGGTCGGCCGGCCATGGAGGGTGGCCGGCCGGCCACCTGCAGCTCCAATACCTGGCCGGCTAGCTTCCTCAGGGTGAGTACATTACAACTATGCATTGTTTTTCCCTCCAAAACCTGTATCCGAAGGGAACTTTTTTGAAGGGAAACTTGATGCAATTTCCCTCCTCTTTTTTCCTCATTTTCTCCCTCTCTTTGGTCCATATAACCAGCTTCAAAAACCTGGTTTTAGGGTTGAAAAAAAATCCCGAAAAGCCTTATATACACATCTCCCTCAATCTCTCTCTTTGAAGCTCAAGCATCCAAGTCCTACACCTCATTTCTTCATCACCACCAAGCACCACCACCACCACTCCATTTCCAACAGCTTGGAGCTCTTCTTAAAGGCTTGGAGGCACTACTTCTCAAGCTAAGAAGCAGCCAAGGGGCAGTCTTCAAGGGTAAGGGTCAACTCCCTCTTTTTTGAGCTTAATTTTGCACCATTGCTTAGCTCTATTTGCTTGCTGTTTTGAGCCCTGACCAAAACTGAAAAGGTCATTTTTTTGAGCTCATTTTCTTGTTTCATTAAGGGCTCAACACTGTTTGAGCCCCCCATGTTACACTTGCTTCAATACCCTCTTGAATGCCATTTTCTTGCATGATATTTTTAGCCTATGTGTGATCTGTTTTGGAGCATGTCATAAACTGTAAATGGGTCTATTTTGAGCCTCTCTTCAACATTGAAGAAGGGCTCAACATTTTTTGGGACCTCCATGTATCATTTGCCATTGTACCCCTCTTTGGTCCCTATTTTTGCATGTTTTGTTAGCTTATCTTGCTTCTGTTTTCCGGCCATGATCAGAACTGAAAGTGGCCATATTTTGACCCCCTTGTCATGTTTCATTGAGGGTCTTTGGCTGTTTGATGAATATTTTGTATACTTTGTGTTATAGCCTTCTTGTGGCCTTAATCTTGCATTGCGTTTTGAGCATGTTTGTATACTGATTTGGGCTTGATCATCTACTGTAAAATGCTATATTTTGGGACCCTCTTCACCATTGTTTAAGATACCTCACTTGTTTGAGACCCCCATATATCAGTTACTTCTTTGCCCCTTTGTTGGCCCATTTCTTGCATGAATTGTTTTCCATACTTGTATCTGTTTTTGGGGCTTGTCATCTACTGAAAAACATCATATTTTTGGCCTCTCTTCAATGTTGTAGAAGGCATCTTTCCTATTTGGGGCCAGCAGCTGTGAGTTGCTTCATCACCCCTCTTGCGGGCCCATTTTTGCATGCTAATTTAGTCCCATGTATACTCGCTGTTTGGCCATGCTTTGAACTGTAAAAATGCTTGTCTCGGGGCTGCCTTGCTTCTGATTTTGCACTTCATGTCCTAATTATGCATGCTTTGTATAGCTGTAAGCCATTCCATGTACCTGGTTTTGCATTTCGAGAGTGATTCCGTGCATCGGGTGTCATTTCGCCTTGTTTCGGGACTGTTTCCCCCCCCCCTCATTTTGCTACTGATTTTTGCATATTTGCATATCATATTCCATGTCTTTTCCATGTCTCATTAGAGTGGCATTCCGCGCCGTAGGTTCGGTTTTCGATTTGCGTGCACGCGTGCACGCACTTCGAGTTGTCTCATTTTCATCATTATGGCCTCCTATGTGAGTTGGCTGAGGCTCTCTCATGTTGGTGTAAGCCCATTATTGCATTACGTATGCCATTTCATCCATAGCATTGTGTATGCTAGGTTGCATATCACCTCGTACATCGTGTTTGTCATTTCATAGCATTGCGCATGCTAGGTTGTATATTACTTGCATTCATGCATGTCATGCATATTGCATCGTGTTCGGGATAGGAGTTAGCCCGGGCACGGGAAACGAGGTGCGTTCCGTACTCCGAGTGACGGAACGTGTCTCAATTCCCAAGTCACCGACACTCCGGATTATCCATGATGGAGTTAGGTTTTGTTGTAGTGTTCAGATGCATTCATTCTATATTGAGTTGTGCAATTCGGCTCCTCGGCCATCATGCATCGAGATGCGTGATTGGTGGTACGAGGATCGAGACATGCATACATTTGTGAAAATACATTGCTATGCCCCTTTCCTGCTCTCTGTTGCAGCATATCAAGAATCAGCGATCTTTTGAGGCTTGGCGCGCTTTCCAAGAACAATTGCAAAACAGAGGCTAATTAGGGCATCCCAGTGGATTTCCGTGCAAGGCAGCCTAAACGTGCATCATTCATCACCTGGAGTGGAATCAAGGCAGTCCCTAGCTTGCATGCCAGTTTTACAGCTTTCTTAGTTAATTTATTAATTAATTAGGAATTTGTACATTATTTGGACTGTATTATTCGGGACTGTATTATTTATTCATTCGGGACTGTATATTTATTCGGACCCTCTGTGCGATGGCATAATTGTAATAAGTGTGCGTGAGTGTGATGTATGTCTTCCAACCCCACGTCTTTCTTCCCTTTTATTTACCTGCTTATGATGGTTAAATTAAGGCATATTTCAATTAGCATACAGTATGATAGCATGTTTGCATTCATTCATCTGTTTTGCATGCACCGGGCTCAGCGCATCATACTAACTGCATTTGCAGTTCAATTTCAAGTTGAATACATGATAGCTGTAGCATTCCATATGCCATGTTTAGAATAGCCGAGCCTGCTATAGTTTGCATTTTTGCATGTGTTGCATTAGGCAATTCTGTATATTTAGGATCATGCATGATTTCTAATCGGTTTCTGTTTTGGCTTGGAGTACTCGGTGAGTTTTATGCTTTAGCATCCTTGCATGCGTGTGAGTGACTGCCATGATAGCATGCTTACCATGAGGCTAAGTACTTATCTGATATAACTGCCTTGAATGCCTGTGGGTGGAGGTTAGGTTACTTGGAGTGGGACAATTCATCAAATGTTTGTTTTAAGCCCACTAGATAGCGGCAAAATCATGTTTTCTAAGCCCACCCGAGGGTGGCAAATCCACGTCTTAACCTACCTGCGGGTAGCACCATCAAACCATTTTCAAACAAACAAACATGAAATGTTTTGTTCCAATTCAGGCGACTCAGTCTATACTTGTTTGCTGCGAGCATCACATAGTAAATCTAGGCTAATAACCGGAATAAGAACACACAATGTTTTCAAAAATAGATATCATGGTTAGTAGAGGCCGGTCTTTGGCCAAGGTGAGCGGTGCTCATGAAGTGACCTTCCCAATCGTACCCAAGTTCCCGAGCCGAGGCAACTTTGGTGATGAGCGGACACGTGGCCTTTGGCACGAGTCGGGGTTTCCTAAATTTCCCATTAAAAAACATTTAGGTGGCGACTCAGTATCGCCGTCACGGTCCATGTTTGGCACTTCTTTTCAAAAAATCTATTTTCAAAATCGATTTGCCAGATTTAGACTCTTTGGTTCAAGATTATGAACCGTGACATTTGAGTCCTTAAACTGTAGTGACCCCAATATGAACGGAACGGGACTTAACCCTCCCAGGGCGTTCGGAGACGTCTACAGTGGGTGATGGTGGCGGGTGGTGATGGTGGGTGGATGGGTGACGGTAGCGGGTGATGGGTGACGGTAGCGGGTGGTGGATGGTAGCGAATGGTGGGTGGCGGATGGCGGGTGGTGGTAGTGGTAGGTGGGTGGGTGACGGTAGCAGGTGGTAGCGAGTGGGTGGTGGTGGGTGGTGGCGGCAGGTGTGTAGCGGGTGGATGGTGGGTGGTGGTGGTAGTGGTAATGGGTGGTGGTGGCGGCAGGTGTGTAGCGGGTGGATGGTGGGTGGTGGTGGTAGTGGTAATGGGTGGTGGTGGTGGCAGGTGGGTGGCTAGTGGTGGATGGTAGTGGCGGGTAGGTGGTGAGTGGTGGTGGCAGGTGGTGGTGGCGGGCGGTGGATGGTAGTGACGGGTGGTGGGTGGTGATGGCAAGTGGATAGCAGGTGGATGGTGGTGGTGACTGGTGGTGGCAAGTGTTTGATGGTGACAGAAGACGGTGGTGGAAAATGATAGCGAGTGATGACTAGTGTTGGGTGGTAAAAAAAAAAAAAAACTCAAAATTCAAAACTAAAACACATTTTTTAAGTTTACATTTTTTGACCAAATTTATAAACTAAGACCACTAATGTATAAATCAAAAATTTGTCAAACATGTTTTTATTTGAATTTTTAAAATTTTTGTAAATATAAACAAAAAATTAAAAACGTAAATATTACCAAACGACACTTTAGTAAACGAGTCCAATTTAAATAAACTTTAAACAAGCCAAGCTTGAATTACTCATAAATAACTCTATTCATTTACAATTCTACTTCTTGGTGACATTGTTGCAATGTACAAATGCCTATTATTTGCTCATTGCAAGAGCATTCTCACGAGTCAATTAGAGCAGTCGGTAATGCGTATCTCAAGCCCCATCTGTGTGTCACACAATAGAAGCCATCTCACCCAAAGTGGAAATGTATACATCTTAAACTTCTAAACAACAATACATAGCAATTAAAACATTCTAGAATGAGCTTCAGCCAAGCATCTGAGGCTTGACATTCCCATCTGCCAAATATTAACCACCACATCGTACCTTAATGATATCAAACTTGCGGAAAAACAATTGTAAAAAAATAATACCCATCAACCAAATTGACTTTAAACCCCAAATTTATTAGCCCTCACGGATGGTAAATAACCTAAATCTTCAAAAAACATAATCCAAAATGTAAATTAACTAGATGCAATCTAAATTTTCCAAGCCAAAGCATATAATGTGTAATTTACTTTCGGGTTAAAATGAAATGACGACAACAATATGCCCCTTGGTTGAACCACAAAAAAACTAAAGTGCAATCTAAATGACAAGAATTACATAAATTAAAACTTCTTAAGAAACAAAAAATAGTTGTGGTCCATTGTAGCCACTACAATCTGACATGAGTTCCAAAACTATAAATCCCTACTCGCAGTGAAGTTGACACAGGGCACATCAAACTACAACTAGCTGATAGAACCATCAAATCAGATATCTACTTGATCTTCTTCTTTGGCCTCAACTGCATTTCAAATACCAAAACTAATTAACATACAAGGTCAAACGAGAGAGGAATCAATTGACAAACAAAAAATGGTACAAGTCAAAATCAAAATGAAATAAAGGCAGTACAAGCACCTGGTTGCTGTGTCCACACTTTTTCTTCCTGCAGTTGACGGCACGTGGATGCAGGCGAGCATAGCACCTGAAACATGTCAACTAATTGGTTAATCAGAAAAAAAAAAAAAAAAAATTGTCATTACTACAAAAGAATGTACCCTCCTAAAATCAAAAGTCAAAAGTCAATGAGGTAGCTACTACATTTGAAGTACCCATAGACACCAAGTTTGGCCTCAAATTAATGAAAATATAGAGTAGTTATGAACTTCCAATTCATCAAGGCTCAAAGAAGTTCTAGAGCTTCCCCAAAGCTCCTGGTGAACTCAAGGATTTCTCCCATTTCATATCTTCTCACAAAATCCAATGTATCCAAAATATATGTATGTCAGTGAACTAAATACACTGCAGTTTATGTTTATTATGTGATACTTTTGGGTTACATCCAAGTAGCACAAAAACGCAATGCACGACTCGACATGGACACACTAACACATTGATTTTCTAAATATGTGAGACACGATACTTGGGACATAGGAATGGCAACGGGGCGGGGCGGGGCCGGGGATCGCACTCCCCGTCCCCGATCCCCGGTGGTAGAAATTTCCCCGTCCCCTGCCCCGATCCCCGACGGGGAGCTTATCACCGTCCCCACCCGCTAACGGGATCGGGTTTCCCGACCAAAACTCGGTAAAAAAAAAAAATACAACATAGATATCCAACAACAACAACAGATCCAAAAACAACACCAAATCATATATGTTCTTCATCATCCTCATGATCATGATCATCATCAATAACAACAACAACAACACACCCAGATTTATATTCAAGAGCTCAAATGTAAAAAATAAAAAATCTAAAACATTGAGAGAGAGAGAGAGAGAGAGAGAGAGAGAGAGATGTCAAGAACAAGCACCCTATTTGCGGCAGAGAAAGAGGTTCTCGATCGGCATGAACGACACGATCGAGAGGAAGAGGTTCTCGATCGGCATGAACGACATGATCGACAGGAAGAGGTTCTCGATCGGCGGTCGAACTGAAGCCGCCGTGGCCATTCTTAGGGCTGTGGTTGCGGTGGTTCTGCGAGGAAGAGCCTCTGACGAGGGGGTTCTACGAAGAGAGAGAGGAGCTTCCGAAGAGAAGGAGTAAGGTTGCCGCCGAGGAGGGGAGAGGAGCTGCCGACGAAGGGGTTCTGCGAAGAGAGAGAGGAGCCGCCGTGAGTAATGGTGAAGAAGAGAGAGACCAGAGACGATGGAGATGAAGAGAGATGTGAGGAATTGAGAGAGAGAGACAGTAGATCTAAATGACTGAATGAGAGAGAGAGTAGATGGAGATCAAAAAAGTATATAGATAGGGATATATAATATAATATATATAATATATAATATAGGGATAACTCATCGGGATATATAATATATATATATATATAATATATATATCATTCGGGGGAAAAGCGGGGCGGGGCTCGGGGCCGGGGCCGGGCCGGGACTCAAACATGTATCCCCGTCCCCGGCCCGATTATCATCGGGGATTTTTTTTTTATCACCATCCCCGGCCCGTCGGGGGTATTTTTCGGGAAATAACCGTTATATTCGGGATCGGGGGATCGGGTCCCCATCGGGCCGGTTTCAGATTGCCATCCCTATTGGGACACAGTAAAATCTTATATTTTCACAAATTTATTATGTCACATATGATTAGTTTATTCGAAGATAATGAAACATATGCAACTCAACACTAATTACATTAAAAAGCCATATATTTCGTAACTTAAACATCAAAATATCATTAGCATAACAATTACATTCTAAAGAATGCAAAACAATTTAGAACATTGTAATACACACATATGACATATTTATATGATAGATGTTTCAAAACATATTTAAAGTGTGTAAGTTATGCTCTAATAAATACAAAACATTGTTATTATGAAGAGATTAATCAAATAGGACGTGTTCAAATGGTTCAAGAAGTGTCACCAAAGTCTTGGTGAAGTCTCCAATATTATGGATTTGATCTTGTAAATGACACATTGAAATTATTGTACACAGACAAGGTCCACAACCATTCTCAGAAAGTTAGGACACGAACACAACCAATATATGGAAAAAAAATATTTTATTTTATATATTTACTATGTATATGAATATAAATTCAAGATACGTAGATATGATATGTATCAAATGTATATATAGAAGGTTGAATAAATAGCTTCATTTGATATGAAGCACTCTAATAGATAACCTCAAAAAGTGTAGTCAATAGCACCCAACTTTCTTTGAACCCTACCTCTTCATAATTTTTTTATTACAATTTTACTCTGATCATTAAATTCCAATAATATCTCCATTTCTAACATTTTAAACCCTAACCCTAATTCTACACCTCCCCAACTACCACTCACCACCTTCGACCGACACCACCCGCCGTTCCCCCCCCCCCCAAAAAAAAAACACACACACACACACACTCCAACCCTCTATAGAGGGAAAGAGAGAAATTGTGAAAGAGAGAGGGACAGAGAATTTTTGCAGGCAGAGAAAAGAAGGGAAGGACACTTGACAGTAGGGGAGTGATAGAAGCAGCTAGGGGTTAGTGGGGGTGGGCTGTCAAAGGTGCATGTCTCATCAACTAGAGGCTATGAAGGACGGGTACTCCAAAAATAGTGCCGTACACGCACCGGGTACTTTCACGGTGCGTGCAGCGCCAGCATCAAGACGATCGCACGCTGCATCGACTCACGGAAAAACTAGTCGTGTACTTTTGCCTCAGTTGGGTATTGCAGGGGTACGCCTTTGGTGCGTTTTGGGTACAGCGGGGGCAGAAACCAAATTTTTTGAAAAATTGAGGAGTACCGAAGCAATATTAAGAAAAATTTATGAAAAAAAAAAAAAGAAAAAATATGTATACTACCCTAATCTCATCAAAGCAAAGAGAGAGGCGACTTCGACCATCTCCATCTCCCTCTTCTGCGACTTCGAAACAGAGATCGACCCTCACCCTCATCTTCGACGCTCACCCTCGTCTGCGACTTCGAAGTAGCAGAGATCGACTTCGACCGTCACTCACCCTCATCTGCAACTTCGAAACAGCAGAGATCGATCGACTTCGAAACAGCAGAGATCGTCTTCGTCTTCGACTTCGACCCAGAGATTCGACCCTCATCATCGACTTCGACTTCAACCCAGATATCGACTTCGACCCTCGACCCTCGACTTCGACGCAGGTATATCTCTTCATCCATATTTCTTTATTTATTTTTCTTGTTTCTTCTTTAGTTGTTAATACTGAAAATGCTAATAAATATTAATAATAAATAATCATAAATATTATTATTAGTTATTAATAATAAAAAATTACTTCGGTGCCGTTTGGTAACACTTATGTTTTCACTTTTCTGTTTATATTTACAAAAATTTAAAAAACTCAAATAAAAACTTATTTGGTAAAATTTTTGATTTATAAATCAGTGATCTCAGTTTATAAATTTGGCCAAAAAATGAAAACACAAAAAATGCGTTTCCATTTTGAGTTTTCAGTTTTTTTTTTTTTTTATCACCCCATACTAGCCACCACCTACCACCATTTTCCACCACGGTCTTTCGCCACCACTACCCACCTCTCACCACCACTTGCCACCACCACTAATCACCCACCTGCCACCACCACCCACCCCTCGCCATCACCACCACCACCCATCACTACTATCCACCGCCCGTTACCACCACCCCACCACCCACCACCACTACCACCACCCACCCACCACCACCACCACCACTCACCCGCCACCACCACCCATCACTTACCACCACCACCACCACCATCACCCATCACCCACCACCACCACCCACCACCACCACCCACCACCCACCACCCACTGCCATCACCTACCACCCGCCACCGCACCCACCCACCTAACGCCACCACCCGCCACCACCACCACCATCACCACCCACCACCACCACCACCACCACCACCACCACCACCACCACCACCACCACCCACCACCCGCCACCACTGCTCCCACCTACCATCACCACCCACCACCCACCACACCCACCACCACCACCACCACCACCCACTGCACCCACCACATCACACCCACTCACCATTATCACCGCCCGCCACCACGCACCACCACCGCCACCACCCACCCCACCACCCACTCGTTACCACCTACCCACCCATCCACCCACCCATCCACCACCACCATCCGCCACCACCCGCCATCACTATCCACTCGCCACCACCACCCGCCACCACCACCCACTCGCTACCACCCACCACCCCCTACCGTCACCCATCCACCCACCACCATCCGTCATCCACCTACCACCACCACCACCACCACCTATCACCCACTCACCACTAGCCACTGCCACCCACCACGCCACTTGCCACCCACCACCACCACCACCACACCACCCACCCACCCACCACCACCCACCACAACCACTCCGCCACCGCCACCACCACACTGCCCACCCACCACCCACCCACCCCACCAACAGCCACCCACCACCACTTTCCACCACCGCCTCTTACTTGCCACCACTTGCCATTTCTCAATCTTTTTTATATTTTTAAAATTTTTTAAACATTTTGTCAATTACCAAACGCGTTTGTAGTTTATGTTTTTCTAAAAATAAACAAAAACCAGTTTATAAAATTTTTGTAAATATAAACTGAAAACGTAAACGTTACCAAACACACCCTTCATCTTTAATTTTTTTTTCTTATTTCTTCTTTAGTTATTAATACTGAAAATGCTAATAAATATTAGAGATGAAAATGCTAATAATCATAAATATTATTATTAGTTATTAATAATAAAAAATTAGAGATGAAAATGCTAATAATCAAAAAAATTAGTTATTCCTCAACAGAATGTTAATAATCAAAAATATTATTTTTATGCTTATAGGAAAATGAGTTCATCAAGCAGTTTAGGTTCATCTGCTACAAGTGCTTCTGCTCCTTCCATTGATCAATCTGGAGATGAAAATGCTCCTCTTTGGGGCTATGTTACAAAATTAGTTAAAAGGGGAGAAGGAGGAAGTGGTAATACAAAATTTAAGTGTAATTTTTGTAACATTGAGTACCTAGGGTCATATTCTAGAGTTTGAGCCCATTTGTTGCTACTTACTGGCCATGGAATTAGAGTGTGTGCAACTGTGAAGAATAAGAGTGATCTTCTTTCTGAAATTCGAAAGGTAGATCAAGAAGCTGAAAATCGAAAAAAAATGGCAAAGCCAAAAAATGTTCCTTTACCACCTCCATCTTCTCAAATTAGTGCTAGCCACAACAGTGTAGAAGATGTTAGAACATTTAGAATGGAAGGTTATGCACCAAGAAAGAGAAAAGCAATTGGGAGTAGTCCTTTAGATAGGGCATTCAATCAAAGTGCTAGAGAGCATTTCATTCTTTAATTGCCCGTATGTTCTATTCAGCCGGTTTGCCTTTCCATTTGGATAGGAATCCATACTTTGTGGATGCTTTTCAATATGCTGCTGAGAATCAAATTGTTGAGTATGTCCCTCCTGGATATAATTTGTTGAGGACTACCTTACTTCAAAAAGAAATGGCAAATATTGAAAGGTTATTGGAACCAACTAAGAAGTCATGTGATGAGAAGGGGTTGAGTATAGTATTTGATGGATGGACTGATGCACAAAGGAGGCCTCTCATTAATTTTATGGCAACATGTAATGGTGGAGCTATGTTTATAAAAGCTGTTAATTGTGAGGGTGAGACCAAGGACAAGTATCATATTGCCAAACTAATTAGTGAAGTGATTGATGAAGTGAGTCCTAATAATGTAATTCAGGTAATTACTGATAATGCTTCAGTTTGTAGTGCAGCTGGATCAATTATTCAAGGTAATTATCCGAAGATCTTTTGGACACCTTGTGTAGTTCACACTCTTAATCTGCTCTTAAGAACATTTGTGCTGCAAAAGAAGTTGGAGTTGCTGCATATGCTTATGATGAATGCCATTGGATCACTACTGTGATTGATGATGTAATGTTTGTGAAAAATTTCATCATGAATCATTCTATGAGATTAGCTATTTTTAATGAGTTTGTACCTTTGAAGCTACTTTCTGTTGCAGATACACGCTTTGCATCTGCAATTATTATGCTAAAAAGGTTTAAACTTATATATCATGGTCTCTAAACAAGGATCATAAGTGACAAATGGGCTTCTTACAAGGAAGATGATGTTGGGAAAGCAACTGTTGTAAAGGAAGAGTTGTTGAATGATGTTTGGTGAAATAAGATTGAATATATACTCTCATTCACATTGCCTATTTATGAGATGCTTAGATTTTGTGACACTGATAAGCCATGTCTACATTTGGTTTATGAGATGTGGGATTCAATGATTGAACGGGTGAAGGCATCCATCTATAGGCATGAAGGGAAGTCAGAAAATGAAGAGTCATCCTTTTATTCTGTAGTGCATCAAATATTAGTGGAAAGGTGGACAAAAAGTAGCACACCTCTTCATTGCCTTGCTCATTCTTTGAATCCAAGGTATAATTCACATTTGACTCATGAATCCAAGGTTTATACTTTAATTTTTTTCATTGCATAATTTACTTATTATTTTTTTCTAATTATGAAATCAAGGTATTATAGTGGGATGTGACTTCATGAAAATCCCATTCGTGTTCCTCCTCACAAAAATGTTGAAATTTCTGAGATGAGAATCAAGTGTTTTAAGAGATACTTTCCTGATTCAGATGAGAGAAGGGTTGTTAATACAGAGTATGCGAAGTTTTCAGGTTGTTTGGAAAGTTTTAGTGACTCTGACTCAATATGTGATAGAGGAGTAATGGAACCAGTGGTTTGGTGGTTGGCACATGGCTCTTCTGCACCTATGCTCCAATCCTTGGCAGTAAAATTACTTAGCCAACCATGTTCCTCATCATGTTGTGAAAGGAATTGGAGCACCTACTCTTTCATTCACTCTATGAGGAGGAATAAAATGACACCACAACGGTGCGAGGATTTGGTTTTTGTGCACTCCAATATTCGTCTCTTATCAAGGAGGAGTCAACTATACACAGAAGGAGAGACCAAGTTATGGGACGTTGAGGGAGATGCATTTGATTCATTGGAGGCATCTGGTTTCCTTGAAATTGCAAATCTTTCACTTGATGAGCCAGAGATGAAAGCTATTTTATTCAATGATGAAGTTGATGGAAGTGAACTTTGAAGTATCAAGTTTAGATATATAGGGCTTTCTTTTGTTTTTTTTCCTTTGCTTGTGTTATGGACTGAATTAGCCTTGTTTTTCTTTTGGTGTTGGTTGTTTTTCCTTTGCTTGGATTATGGACTGAATTGGTGTTGGTTATGTTCTACGTTACACGGACTCGGGTGCGGGTATCGGGTACGGGTGTGTATCCAAGGGTCGGACACTTTAAAATTTAAAATTAAAGATACGTGGATACGGATCCAAATTAGGATACGGGTACGGGGATACGTTAAATAATTATTTTTAAAATATATTTATTATACGAAGATGGATTTAAAAAGTTTAAGGAATAACAAATTTTATTAAAAAAAATAACAGATAAATAATAAATAAAATTATAAACATTATTTAGACATAAAATAAATTATATTATATATGATAAAATAAATTATTTTAATTTTAGACATAAAAGTTATGTTATTTATTATATATTATATTATATAATATTTTTTTGAATAAATAATATTATATAATATGTATGTGTTATGTTATTTATTATATAATATGTATGTGAATAATGAATAATATTATATTAATAAGTTTATATTTTATATAATTCAAATTATTTTAGAAAAGTCGGAGAAGTCGGAGACAGACTGATCAAAAAAAAGAAAAGAGAGACAGAGAGAGAGAGAGGAGGAGAGACGAATTTCAAAATCAAAGCATTTAAGAGATTCTGAGATCGAGATAAAGGGGAAGACGACGGAGCAGTACAAGCTTCGTAGATCGCAAATCGATCAACTTCGCAGATTGCAGATCAAGCTTCGCAGATCGCAGATCAAGCTTCGCAGATCGATCGATGCTCTGCAACCATTTGAAGTCAAAGGCCAAGTTCTCTCCTTGCTCTCTCCCAGTGTTATTAAAAGCGATAAGCGCACCAAGGCGCCAAGGTCTCTTGGGGCCTTAGGCGCAAGGCGCAAGGCGAGGCGCAGGCTTTATCGAAATAAAGCGCACAATGACAAGTTAAAATAATATACTTTAATATGAGACATACAAGCAAATAACTAATTGGTATAACATAAACAAAATGCAATATTGAACATTTAAAAAAATAAATACCAACAAATATCACTATTTTAGTTGAACCATTAATTTTAGTATATTTTAGTTGAATTGAACCATAAAAAATTAATCATAGAAGTAAAGAAATTAAATAAATTAAATCATTGAAAAATAAACAGAGCACAACTAGAAATTAATTTTAGTTGTGCTAAAATTAAATCTAAATGTAAAAAGCAGATGAATTATTTTAATTTAAAATAAATAATAAAAATTAAATGATTTATTTTATAAATTTTATTAGATTTTTTTATTATATGATTTAATTAGATTTATTATATAACAAATTATATTATTTATTATATAACAAATTATATTATAATTATATTATTTAAATATAACAAATTATATTATAATTATATTATTTATTATATTACAAATTTGAGTTATTATATTATAATTACTAATTATAATTATATTATTATAATTATATTATTTATTATATAACAAATTTGAGTTATTATATTATTTATTATATTATAATTACTAATTATAATTATATTATATTATATAACACAAATGTTACAAACAGAGAGAGGAGACCCAGATCGATTTAAAGAGAGAGAGAGAGAGAGAAGAAGAAGAAGAAGAAGAAGATCGCGAGGAGATGTCAAGAAGAGAAGACAGAGAGACGTAAGAGGAGATCGAGAGATGAAGACAGAGAGTGAAGAGGAGATCGTGACCCATGCCCTAACAGATCGAAGAGAGTCCGATCCGAGAAACCCATGCCCTAAACCAAATAATCCATGATCGACAAGACAGTTCTCTCTCTCTCTCTCTCTCTCTCTCTCTCGATCCATGGTGGTCCAATCAGATGGAAAAAAAAAAAAAAAAGCCCTCAAGGCTCGCGCTTGGGCTGACCGAGTTTAGCTCGAGGCGGCGCTTTAAGCGCGCTTTAGTGACATCGCCGCCTTGACCACCGCAAGGCGCAAGGGTGGGGCATGGTGGGCTATGCTTAGGCGCTTAGGCGCCGCTTAATAACACCGCCTTCTCTCCTCTCTCTTTCGATTCTTCTCGCCGCATCCGCTTCTAAGGAGCCGATCCCGATCAGATCCCGCACCCGCACCTGCATTCGCATTCGTCGTCGTCGTCGTCGTCGACACGGGTACCTTCGAAATTCCAAAGAGTCCGTGTAACATAGGTTATGTTATGTTGAATTCAAATATATTAATATTTGTCTTTTAGCTTTATAGTTCTCTTTTTAGTTTTGATATTTAACTTCAATTTGTAGGTTGGATCTTTTAACCATAATTATAAAAAATAAAAAATAATAAAAAAATATCGGCGTCACAATTGCAGTACCCTCTCTACTTTTTGGGGTTTTGCCGTATCGGCATTCGCAGCACTGCATTCACACCCACAGTGCTTCATAGACTAGAGGTAGAGTTTGTTGTTGGGGTTAGCATTTCAAAGATTAGATATGAGAGTGGAATTGGGATTAAGGTGAGTGTTCAAAGAAAAAAATAATAATTTCAAATTAATTGGTTTTTTTTTTTTGTGGGGGAGAGGGGGGAGTGTGGTTGTTGTTCCAAAGAAAATAGGTGGGGGCTATTAATAGAACTCAACTCAAATTTGAGTAAAAGAGACCAAGTGTCAAGTTGGGGTTAGACATAAATTTGAGTAAAAGAGATGGATCTCCCTTGATTTAGTTGAACTCAATTTAGTATAAGTTTGAGTAAATCTATAGTTTACATATGAGGCACTACAATGGACAGATCATATTTCAGCAAAAATTTGATTACAAGCTTTAGCAATAGTATGATTGTAAATTTGAGACTTCAAAAGTTTGAGTCAACATTGAAGTCTCACTAGATTTGGGGGAAACAAAATGAGTAAATCTCAAGTCTATATATGTTGGAATCAAAGAGTGGAAAGATTTTTGAACCAGATCTAGGGCTTCACCCCAAGGTTCCTGGTGAGCTCAAGGATTTCTCCCAATTCATATCTCCTCTCTCTATCTAATGTATCCAAAATATGTGTATGTTAGTGAAATAAATCCACTGCAGTTTAAGTTTATTCTGTGACGCTTTTGGGTTACAAGTAAGCTTCAATTGTTATGAAACTCTATCCTTAAATTCCAATTTTATCCCAATTCCTAACCTTTCAAACCCTAACCCTAATTCCACACGACCATAACCACCACTCAACACCTGTGGCTAAAACCACCAGCCCTTCGCCCCTCTCCAACACAACCACCACCCTTGACACTCCCCAGTCCCTACTCCCCCCCACTTTTACCCCCTTGACATCCCCACCTCCTCTCACTCATCCACCGAACCTCTATAGAGGAGAGCGAGAGAAATCATAGAGGAGAGAATTTGCAAGCAGGGAAGAAGGATAAGAAGGGAAGAAGACAATAACAGGGAGAGTGATAAAAGGGCTAAGAGTTGGCGGGCTATCAAGGGTGCCTATGTTAGAAATTGGAGGTGGAGTTTGCGGCTAGAATTAGGATTTCAAAGATTAGAAATGAGGGTAAAATAGACTTCGTTTGGGATGAGTTTGGGATGAGTGCTTTTGGCTTTATTTTTTTAACTATTTGGCTATTTGAGGCGGGTTAAAAAAGTTGTGTTTGGGATAATGATTGGCTTTTTTTTTGTAATTGATTGGATGATTGTGAGAGAAAAAATGAAATGATTATGGTTTAGATATAACATTTTGTCTTATTAGCGAAAATAGATTGTTTTGTCTTTATTGGCTAAATTAGTCCCAAACCCACATCCCAAACAACCACCAAGTGCTAAAAAAAGAAGTGATTTCATCATATTTAAGCAGGGGTCCAAAGAAAAAAATGTGGGAGCTAGTAGCTCACTCAACTCAAATTTGAGTAGAAGTGTCAAGTTTGGGTTGAAGCTATGGGTTGGAGTAAAGGAGAATAATGGAAAGTTTGGGTAAAAGTGACCCAGTGTCAAGTGTGGATTAGATAGAAATTTGAGTAAAGGAAATGGATCTCCCTTGATTTGAGTAAATCTCAATTTTTAGTACAAGTTTGAGTAAAGGAGTGTAAGACCATCTCCAGCTCTTGCTCAAATGTTTTTCTCTAAGTAAAAATTCAGTGCTTTATTTTATATATGAAACACCCCAATGCACAAACTCATATTTAAGCATAAATTTGAGTAAAATCTTTGGGCTTGTTTGGTTTGGTTTTGAATATAAGTTTTTGAAAGTTTTCAAAATTTAAAAATTTGACTGGTAGTATCTTATGAAAATAGTTTTGTAGTTCGGGATTATTTGTAGTTTTTTTTTTTTTTTTTTTAAGTTGAATAGATGGGTGAGGGAAAAAAAATGATTGATTGATGTCTAGAATGTGAGAAAAAGAGAGAAGAGAGAGAAAAAGTGGTTGAAAAAAGTTTTGAGAAAATTGTAAACCAAACAAATTTCGAATTTTGAGGTCTCAAAAATAGATTTGAAAACTAAACCATATAAGCCTTTTATTTTACCCAAATTTAAATATGATATAGGGTTGAGTCACGGGTTGGAGATACAAGTTTGAGCCAAAGATTTGAGTAAGTTTTGGAGATATCATTATCACTTAATTTTAACCTTGGTCAATCAATCTTTAGCATTAACAATTAAATCTGATTGCCTTGAAACTTTAAAGGCTACAACTGGAAAAAATTGAGCAGACAAAGCAAAGTAATAGACACATACAACATCTTAATTGAATTAACATATTAAGCCCTGGCCGCCTTCAGAATCAAATTTGAAAGTGATGCAAACAAATTAATCCAATTTCAAATACAGCAGAGTTTTGTAAATGACCTAAAAACAATGTTATATAAAATAACTAGTGTACAAATGATTGGTATATAAAAATAAATAAATAAAACTTACTTTCGGCAAATCATCTTGTCCTGGTTGTACTTTCGGGCCAACGCCATCAAGGACGGCTCAATAATCCCACCACGAAGCCTCAGAACCAGATGCAGAGTCGACTCTACACAAAAATTCATATGAAACAAATTAATTAATCATAGACTTAAATAGATACATCTCTCCCCCTCTCAACACACGTGTATATATATATATATGACATACCTTTCTGGATATTATAGTCGGCGAGAGTACGGCCATCTTCAAGCTGTTTTCCGGCGAAGATCAATCGCTGCTGATCCGGTGGAATACCTAACAAGTTGTTGAACGATATTTGATTCATTAATAAATGGGGTACAAAAAGAAAATTAAAGAAGAAAAAACCCTAACTTGTTAAATCAGATGCTAGAATCGGATCAGAAACTTCAAGAAAATACCTTCCTTGTCTTGAATCTTAGCCTTGACATTGTCAATGGTGTCACTCGATTCGACCTCGAGTGTGATCGTCTTCCCCGTTAGGGTTTTCACGAAGATCTGCATCCTCTCTCTCTCTCTCTCTCTAATCAGCAACTATCGAAGCCCTTTCGTAATGAGAAATGCGCATTTTATACTTATACAGGCTGGAACATTTTAGGGTTTTGATGACTTGTAAGGATATATGGGCTTTTTAGCCCAGAGGGTTTAGGCTTAAAAAAACTAGGCCTAGGTCCAAAACAATTGAAGTTACTCTTTGTGGGCTGATATAGTTCAGGCCCAATTAAAAGGGTCCCAATGTAGATGTTTTTGCGAAACGCATAATTTAGTTGTTTTCTTAGTTTAATCCATTTTATTAGCTGGCCCAATAGACTACGGCATTTTGCATGTAATAACCGAACTATTGATTTTTCTTCTTATTTTCCTAGACCAGCAAAAAAAAAAAAAAGGCCCAAAAAATAGCTTCTTGCACTACTTTTCAGAAAAATTTCATATACAATTCCAAAATTCAAACACAACCTTAACTACTAGATTTCAAAAAAATTCCTCGTATGCACCAAAAAAATAATCTTAGTGGCAAAAGTAACTTGGAGTAGGGCACATTAGAATAATTCTTTTGTAGGTACAAAGCACATGGAGATATTTTTTTCTAACTCTGTCTTTGGATTATGAATTTTAATAGTGAATAAAAAATGAAAAGAGAAATATAAAAAATTTAATTGATATATTTTTCACATTTTATATTTCCTTTTTAAAATCCTTATCAAAAATCATAACCTAAATATAGTCTAAAGGTCCTTACCTGAAATAAGTTTAAGAATACATAAATAAATTACAGAACTAGAGATAACATAAATAAACAAGATATTTTTAGAAGTGACTCCATTGACAAATCATATAAATTTTTGGGTAAATTATCAATAGGAGGACTTATATATAGGTCTTAATAGGTGTACTTATTGTCTAATAGATCCTATAATAATTAATGATATTTTTCATTAAACATTATTAAAAAAACATAATTTTCAGCTGCAATTTGAAAATTTTATCGCCAAAAGTGTCTTATTATAAGTTTTAGCGATAGTTTAAAAAAAATTCACAAAAAAAATCACTAATTTTTAACTTTCTGTAACAGTTTAAAAAATTCGTCACAGAAAAATATCACTAATTGTAAGTTTTAGCAATAATTTATAAAATCCGTGACAAAAAAAAATCACTAATTGTTAATTTTTTGCGACATATGCAAAAAATATTACAAAAAATTATTTTTAGCGACAATTTTACTATGAGAATTAAGTCCAACTATTAAGACTCATTAATAAGAGTAAGCTACCAATAGGTCCTAATAGTTAGATTTAATTTTCATTAAGTCCTATTGAAAATAAGTGTTAGTAAAATCGTTGCAAAAAATATTTTTTTTGACGATTTTTTGCATATGTAGCTAAAAATTGACAATTAATAACTTTTTTTTTGTCACAACTTTTATAAATTGTCGTTAAAACTTACAATTAGTGACTTTTTTATAATGAATTTTTTAAACTGTCGCTAAAGGTTGAAAATTCATAACGTTTTTTTATTATAATTTTTTTTAAACTGTTGCTAAAACTTATAATTAGTGACATTTTTTATGATAAAATTTTCAAACTATCGCTGAAAATTAATAATTAGTGATGTTTTTTTAATAGTATTTGATGAAAAATACCATTAATTATTATAGGACCTATTAAACAATAAATTCACCTATTAGAACCTACACATAAATCTTCTTACATTTTTATCTATTTATGTTTATGTAAAGTTGATATCTTTTGTTTCTTTATTTGTAACACAGTGGTTCTTATTTTATATATCCTTGGTACATACATGGATTTGCCTCCAATAATGAAAAATTGGGTTGAAACATGTTGGCAACAAAAGTGGCAGCCTTTCAACTCTGTAACTCCAAAACAAAAGGATTGTTAAGAAGCCCCCTATCATATTGTAAGATTAGGTAGATCTATCGGCATGCATGCATTTAATCAAAAATGTATATGGACATGTTCATGCACATTGCAATATCTTGTTGAGCATGGGCTTGATTATTAGTTCCTGTAAACTTTTAACTTTGGATTGGAATGATAAAATCAAAATCTATCTCATTTGGGGGCAAGACATATAACAAAATTGATAATTAGGGATCTAAGGTCAAGGATGGAGTAAGTAAATAAAAGCTTGGTTAGAACAACCAAAAGTAATTTGCCAACCCTTCTTTGCATTAAACTTTAACCATTGGACGAAATGAGCCAAATTCCCAAAGCATAAAGTTTATTAGTAATATTTGAGAGACAGCCAAGATGGTTTTAAGATTTGCCTGTCCCACATGTTTGATCAATGCACCATGGGATTTGGGTTCATGCACCAAACACCAATTCTTATTTTTAATTCCATATAATTAGAGAGAGAGAAAAAAAAAGAAAAGAAAAAAAAATCTAGTGTTACAAAGAATGTCCAGATAACTTATAGGAAAATGAGTGGGAGCACTAATTAGTGCTACCACTAATGATGTGACAGTGGGTCCCACCCACTGTCACAGTGTTTTTGTGCCTTGCTTTTTCTTTTTCTTTTTTTAATTGGATGCCAACTCATTAATGGTACTTTAGAGCACCACTTTTAGTGGGATGTAACATTACTGTAACTTATATGAATAATGTTTGGTAGCTCGAGAGATTGCCTCCCCGAATCCCCCTAATGCTCAAAACGACGTCATTTTGGACATTAGACTTTTTTTTTTTTTTTTCTTTTTTTCCTTCCATTTTCTCTTCTTCTTCCTTCCATTTTCCTTTGAGTTGCAGAGGGAGAGAAAGAGCAGCTCATCGATCGTCGATCTTCTGCTCTTCTTCCTTCCATCTTCTGCTCGCCGATAGTCGCATGTGCCTCCGCCACGATCGTCACTGGCACGATTGTCACAGAAGCGATCTCGCCACCTCCGCCCTCTGCCTCTGCCTCCAACCCCATTTGTTGGGCCCCCTTCAGTCCCTCCTCCCCCTTCTCCTTCCCCTTCCCCTTCCCCTCCTCCTCCTCCTCTCTCCTCCTTCTTCTTCTTCCTGGTTCTGATCTGCAAAAAAAAAAAAAAAAAGGAACCAAAAACGGCGTCGTTTTTGGTTCGGGGGATTCGGGGGAGGTGGATTTCGAGCTACGTGGCACTACTGTAACTTATATATAGCCTCACCTATCCCTAGTGCATAGCAAGGGACCAATTACAAAATTCTTTCATGGACATGAAAAGTTCTATTGGATGGTGAGGCCCCAAGTACATGGTCAAATATGACAAGTGGCATATTACTACTATTTTCCTTAATCCCCTTACCAATTGACTTAATTTATTGTTCAAACTGGAATTTATTACCAACCCCAACCCACTTGCTTGTTAAAAAGTTTAATGACAAGTGTGTTGTGTGTGTTTGTGGTGAGGGATCCTCTCTCTTTAAATGAAGATGTTATTTTTATGAATTTTTTTTATAATAATATGGTTGTAGTATTTTTAATAATTAAATATCATCTTAATGAATATTTTATTTTAAAATGATAAGTTTCAATGCAGTCATATTATTTTAGATATTTTTTATGTTCGTATATCATTACTCGTTCCAAATCTCTTTAGCTACGTTTGATTCTTTGGCTTGAATATAAAGGAGTGAGAATAATATGCCGTTAAGTCACTTTTATCATATTTGGTTGAGATAAAATATATACCATGAATAAGAGAGAAGTGGTTATATTTTTACCACTGGGTAAAAGATAATGACATCATATATGATGATGGAGATATACAATATCATGAGGGATCATTATTACATATCCCACTAATTTAAAAAATATAATATCCAAACTTTTTCGCATGCGGAGACTTAGGAGGAATCAAAAATAAGACTAGGGGACCAAAAAAAAAAAAACACAAGGGATCCACAAATATTATATCTAATCTCATATTCGACAATCAAACAATGCCTTTGTTCCTAAATCTTACCATCCATCTCTTAACGCATTATCAAACGTAGAATTATATAAGATTTTAAGGCACAAAAATTTTGAAAATTAATTTCTGACTAAAAATATATTAAGACAAACGAATAAAGAAATTTAACAACATAAAATCTCATACAATTTTGGTGGTTTACATCAATACTTACACTTTCATTCCTTAAATTTGATAATTGGGCAAAGATGCCAATGCCGATTACCTACCATCAAGACTCTAGCACCTTAACAAACACTGAATTGAAATAATAAAGCTTGATTCCCCAAGTTGATACCCAACCCATTTGTTCTTTTTCAATTGACTTCCCGGTCAACTAATAATGTCCTGTCCAGCCAATTCCATCTTTTTGGGCATATATTTATACTTTTTAAGTTCATTTTCATAACTACAAAAACGTTTTTTTATTCCACTCATAAATTGGAGTGGGAAACAGATTAGCAATCATGTGTCTAGTAGAACAGTAGATAGATAGAGACATTAACATAGTGTTTGGTTAACTAGACTGATTTTGAGTAAGAATAGAACTATTATTTCTTGATCTCTCAATAGAATGATTATTCTTTTAAATTGACGAATAGTTATATCATTTAGTATGCACATTCATTTCTTTTTACAAAACCAAACACAAGAATAAGTAGTCCAATAGAATAACCATTATATTCTAATTTTTGTTCTAGCGAACCCACACTGTTTTGGTTGAAAGAATTTGATCGTATTTTAAAGATGGTAAAGTATCAAAGATAAATCTTATTGAAAATGTGAGTGTTCGAGTTTAGTAGTTAGACCATTTTAATAGCTTTTATTTATTTATATTGTTCATGAATCTTCTTTTGTCTTATTCAGGAATCTTATCTTGTTCATGAATAGAGATTCATTGCTTTGGTGACTTTTTGTCTTGTTTATAAATGGAGTTTAATTAGAATTCATAAACTTGTTAGTGAGTTAATTTTTGGTTCACTCTCTCTTTTCTCTAGATTCATGGTCATTATTCTTTTTTTATGTATTTTGTAATGTCTTAGTAGCCTATAAATAGTTCATCTCTTCTACTTTTTTCTACAAAAACACATAAACTACTTTTTATACAAGAGAGATTACTAGCACAGAAGGGTGTTTTTCTTAGTGGAGCTTTGAATTCACCATCTTGTGCAGAGTTGGCCTGAACCATACGACAAGTGGTCGGACTGTTGTATCCTGGAGGGGATAAATCATAATTTTGTGACTGCTGTATCGGTATTTGGGTTCTTCCTACCGCAGTGGGATTGATCTCCTTAAAGAAAACGAGATATCCGTGCCTCAGCCTGATCTATTTGTATCTCTTTTTCTTTACATTATTTATTAATAAAATATATTTTTTCTGGTATTTTCACCAACAATTTTAAGGAGATCAAGCCCATGGTCAAGCCCATGGATCAAGTGCTAGAAAAAACCAATGATGGAATTGGAGATCTCAACAAGTCTTTCAAGTTCAAGGGAGTTCATTTTAAGAGGTGGAAAGGAAAAGTTCTTTTTTATCTTAGTCTTTTGAAAGTTGCATATGTTCTTACCGAGAAAAACCCAAATAAAATCCCAACCGAGGAGATGAATGATGAAGACTACGACGCACATGAAGCAAAAGTGGCTTCCTACAATACAGATGAGTATAAATGTCGCTTTTATCTCTTAAATTACCTTGCTGATCAATTTTATGATTACTATGACACCACTTACACTTCCGCAAAGAAAATTTAGAAAGCTTTATAGACTAAGTATGATATCAAGAGGCGTATAAAAAGTATGCATTTAAGCTTTTTTCCTTCCAAATGGTAGATGGAAAATCTGTTGTGGAGCAAGCACAAGATTTCCAAATGATAGTTGCAGAAGTAAGATCTAAAGGCATCAAGATTGGTGTAAGATCCAAAGGCATCAAGATTGGTGACAACTTGGTAGTTGTATGACTTGTTAACAAACTACCGCCATCTTGGAGAGAATTTCAAAAGAACATGCGCTACAAACAAAAGGAGACTTCCTTAAAGGCGTTGATCACTTGCATCCGAGTCGAAAAGGAGGCTAGAGGCCAATATACATTAATAACACAAGTGGGTAATGACAATTCTACCACAAATGTAAACTTTGTTTCAGCAAATAATAACTTACCCAAAGGTCACAATTCCAAGAATGCTTATTTAAAGCCTTATAAAAAGAATATGAAGAATCATGGTAAACCTCACAATAAATGGATTAATCCAAATAAGAATCAAGGCCCTTTACCTCCACAAAATTTTGCATGCTTTGTCTGTGGCAAAAGTGGGCGCATTGCTCAAACTTGCAAATTCCGAAAACGTGCACCTGCCCCAAAGGCTAATGTTATTGAGAAGTCATTTGTGCCGATGATTACAAACATTTGCATGGTTAATTATGTAGACGGTTGGTGGGCAGATTCTGGTGTTAATAGATATGTTTGTTATGATCAAACTTGGTTCAAGGTATATACTCCCTTTGATGATGAGAAAACAATTATTCTTTGTGACTCTAGTCAAACCAAGATACTTGGGAGTGATGAGGTTGACTTTAAGTTCACCTCTAAACGTGTGCTTACTTTAAAAGATGTGCTTTGTACACCGTCCATGAGAAAGAACTTGATGTCAAGTTATTTGTTGAATAAGGCTGGTTTTAAGCAAACTATAGAATCTGATCAATATGTGATTACCAAGAAGGGTATTTTTGTGGGTAAGGGTTATGCTTGTGATGGGATGTTCAAATTGAATGTTGAGATTAATAAACCGTCTACTAATTCGGTTTACATGTTGTCTTCTATTAATTTTTGGCATTGCTCGCTTGTGTCATATTTACAGTAAATATGTGAGAATCATGAGTAGTTTAGGATTAATTCCTAAAGTGACAAAAAAATTTGAGAAATGTGAAGTTTGCAGTAAAAAAAAATTTACCAAGAAACCTCATAAAAGTGTTGAAAAAAATACCGAATTACTAGAATTATTTCATACTGATTTGTGTAAGTTTGAATGAATTTTAAATCGGGCTGGTAACCAATATTTTATCACTTTTATTGATGATTTTTCAAAATACACAAACGTATAGTTATTAAAAAATAAAAGTGATGCTTTTGAGAAATTTAAAGAATTCCTTCTTGAAGTGGAAAATCAATTCAGTAAAAAAATTAAGAGAATTAAAAGTGATAAAGGCTGATAGTTTGAATCTCTTGGATTCAACTCTTTTGTTCAGTCATTGAGAATTATTCATAAGACTATTCCACCATATTCACCTTCATCTAATGGCGTAGCTGAAAGAAAAAATAGAACGTTAATTGACTTGACGAATGCTATGCTTATTGATTCAGGTGCCACCTCAAATCTTTGGGGTGAGGCTATTTTGACAGCTTGCCATGTGACAAATAGAGTGCCACATAAAAAGATTAAAATTGTACATTATGAGTTGTGGCGGGGGCATAAACAAAATCTAGGTTATTTGAGGGTTTTAGGTTGTTTAGCTTTTATGAGACTTGCAGATCCTAAACGACTTAAATTGGGTGAACGAGCTACCACCTGTACTTTTTTTAGGTATGCGTTGCATAGTACAGCTTATAGATTTTTTGATATGAAAAATAATATTATTTTTGAATCAGGTGATGCTATTTTTCATGAAAATAAATTTCCTTTCAAATCTAGAAATAGTGGGGGTCAAATAATTTTTGAAAATATTTTATCCGTGCCTAACTCTTCTACTCCATCTCAAGTTTTTCAAGAACAAGAAAATTCTCAATTTCAACCAAGGAAGAGTAAACGAGCTAGAGTTGAAAAAGATTTTGGCCCTGACTATTATCTTTACAATGTGGAAGAAATTCCTCTTACAATGCAAGAAGCTTTATCATCACCTGATGCTATTTTTTGGAAAGAGGAAGTAAATGATGAAATAGATTCACTGCTTTCAAATAAAACATGGAAGCTAGTGGATTTACCTCTAGGTTGTAAAACTATTGGGTGTAAATGGGTCCTTCGTAAAAAACTTAAACCAGATGAAACTATAGATAAATATAAAGCGAGGCTTGTCGCTAAAGGTTTTAAACAACAAGTTGATCTTGATTTCTTTGATACTTTTTCTCCGGTTACTAGAATTACATCTATTAGACTGTTGATAGTAGTAGTTGCAATTCATAATTTAAAAATTTATCAAATGGATGTGAAAACAATATTTTTAAATGGAGATCTAGATGAGGAGATTTACATATACCAACCCGAAGGTTTTGTAGAGCCTGGCCAAGAAAGCAAGGTGTGTAAGCTAACTAAATCTCTTTATGGTTTAAAACAAGCTCTTAAACAGTGACATGAGAAATTTGATTCCTGCATACTTAAGAATGACAATAAGACTAATGAATGTGATAAGTGCATATATTATAAAACTTGTGAGAATGCACATGTAATTATTAGCCACATATACATGTGCATGATCTACTTATCTTTGGCTCTAATTTGCATATTATAAATGAGACTAAAAATATGCCTAATAGCCCCTTTGATATGAAAGATCATGGTGAAGCTAATTTTATTTTGGGAATTAAAATTACCAAGACTAATGATGACATTTTTCTTGATCAATCGCATTATGTTGAGAAAATTTTAAAGAAATATAATTTTCTAGACTATAAACATGTTGCTACTCCTTTTGATGCAAAAATACATTTATCTGTTGTAACAAATGAAAAAAAAGTGATTAATCAAAAGGAATAAGCTAACATGATTGGTAGTTTGAGATATGATACTGACTATACTAGACCTGACATTGCATATGCTGTTAGAGTACTTAGCAGGTTTACTAGCAAGCCAAGTCGAGATCATTAGCTAGCCATGGGAAGAATAATGAGATATTTATCTGGTACAAAAAATTATGTTTTGTTTTATAACAAGTATCCTACGGTACTTGAGGAATATAGTGATGCCGATTGGAACACTTTGTCAGGTGATTCTCTCTACCTCAGGTTTTATTTTTACCTTGGATGGTAGTGCTATATATTGGAAGTCTAAAAAACAAACTATAATTGCTAATTCTACTATGGAAGCTGAACTTATAGCATTAGCTTCAGCATGTGAAGAAGCGAATTAGTTGAGAGATTTGTTATATGAAATCTCTTTTTGGGAAAAACCAATTCCTCCTGTATTAATTCGTTGTGATAGCACTGCTGTTATTGGTAGAGTGAACAACTATTTTTATAATAGCAAATCCAAACCTATTCGAAGGAAACACAATAATGTGAGATCCTATTTAAGTAATGGCATCATAATTGTGAATTATGTAAGATCTTGTGATAATCTTGCAGATCCATTACCAAGGCCTTGGCGAGAGATAGGGTCTAGAATACATCGAGGGGGATAGGTTTGAAGCCTATAAAATCATAAACTATGTATGAGGATACCCAACCTAGGGACCAGAGATCCTGTAACTAGGTTTAATGGGAAGAACGAATCATATGGTGGTTGTAAAAAATGCACTCTTTAATATTTTGTTATCCATCCCTATGATGTAAGTGCATTTGTCCTGTAATGTTGAAGGGTTGAGTTTTTATACTCTTAATGAAATTCTGTAGCTTTTGTTGAGTGAGGTGTGTAAATTACAAGAACATCCTTGATAGATTTTACCTATGTGAGCATGAAAGTGAGGCCGCTTTCTATGATAACAAGGCTTGTTCTCAAATATGCTCATGAAAAGTGAGACTATTAAAAGCTCATGTCAACACCTGAATTATTATGTGTGAGCAGTATTACTTTATTTCCCCTAAATAGTCATAGTTCAAGTTTGAGACCACTACTAACTCTAGAGTAGAGGTTGTTGTTTCACTAATGAAGGTTCAATGCAGAGCACACCTTCATGATACATACTAGTCTATCTTTGTTTGGTAATCTCTCTTGTCCTTATTGATATTAAAACGAGTAGGGGATTGTTCGACCATTTTAATATCTTTTATTTATTTATATTGTTCATAAATCTTCTTTTGTCTTATTCATGAATCTCATCTTGTTCATTCATGAATCTCATCTTGTTCATGAATGAAGATTCATTACTTTGGTGACTTTTTGTCTTATTCATAAATGGAGTTTAATTAGAATTCATGAACTTGTTAGTGAGTTAATTTTTGGTTCACTCTCCCTTTTCTCTAGGTTCATGGTCATTATTGTTTTTTGATGTATTTTGTAATGTCTTAGTGGCCTATAAATAGTTCATCTCTTCTATTTTTTTCTACAAAAACGCATTAACTACTTTCTATACAAGAGAGATTACTAGCAAAGAATGGTGTTTTCCTTGGTGGAGCTTTGGGTTCACCATCTTGTGTAGAGTTGGCCTGAACCATACAACAAGTGGTCGGGCTGTTGTATCTTGGAGGGGACAAGTCATAATTTTATGACTGTTGTATCGGTATTTGGGTTCTTCCTACCGCAGTGAGCTTGACTTCTTAAAGAAAACGAGATATTCGTGCCTCAGCCTGATCTATTTGTATCTCTTTTTCTTTGCATTATTTATCAATAAAATATATTTTTTCTGATATTTTCACCAACAGTATGGATTTTGAGTTTTGTTTTCATTGATTGGTCTCTTGCTAACTAGTACTTTTAAGTGGGTAATGTTCAGGTGTGCAATGCACACCATATGCAACTCTTACCACAAAATTACTCAAGTTTTTACGAATTTACATAAGTAATCTCACAAAAATGAATAAATTGAATATAAATTCGCATAAGTTCACCTTTATTAATAGAATTACATGAATTTATGTTCAGTTTACGTATTTTTATGAAATCACTTATGTAAATTCATAAAAACTTATATAATTTTGTGGTAGGGTTGCATACAATGTGTATGGCACACTGAGAGATTTTTCATTATTATTTGTGTGTTGAGTTAAGTAGGTGTTGAGAAATGTCTTAGTACAATTAATCTTGTTGAGTTTCAATTACTTACTCATAGCCCTTTTTTGTGATCAAGACCTAATGATTTGGTAAAGCAAAGAAGACCATAGAAAATGAAGCAGAGAAACATCTTGAGAACCTTCTGGTAAGCATGATATGTCACTTCTGCCTAATCCAAGACTCATATTTTCCTAACTTTAGCTTTCTCAAAAGCCACTTTCAACTTTGCACCATCAAGAATCTTGAAGTGGAACAAATATCAGTAAAACACTTGTTAACAAAAATTCTTAAACTAATTATGACCACAAAGTTTGCAATCACTACCTAGTTGCCAATACAAAACTTGTGAACTAGCAACATAATCTTGACAACAAAGAAGCAGAAATGTGATTTTATTTCAGCCAAAAGCCAAATCCTCTTTCTCATCATTTATCATAATCTTTATCTGGGATTAAATCTTAAATAAACAAAAATTAATATACACTTAGCTTCATTAATTTTATAATATAGATCAAAGAAATATGCGGAATCACTTATATAGACAAGAAACACTGATAAAAAAAAGTGATGCCCATGTTTTGAAGAATATATAGGAAGCATATGCTGTGTTTGGGTGAATGTATGGGAGTTTTAATCGCACACTGTTGGTCACCAATCATTTTAATATAGAATTTATATATATATATATATAATAAAAATATTAGATATGCAGAGAGGGGGAAAAAAATAATTAAAAAAAAAGATACAAAAGAGAGTGAATAGATTGTGAACTTTAAGCTACAAGTTGTGAAGGCAAATAAAATTTTTCAAAAATAAAATAAATAAAACTAATACTGCCCAGAATCAAATCTTTGCACAAGAGAAGGGAATATGAACTCAGAGATTTCACTTTAATTTTTGATGTTGTCTATAGGGTTCTGCATTGCTTGTTTTTTTGTTGTGGGATTTTCCAAAAGTACTCAAACCACACAAAGATAGGTGCTCATTTAAAGTAAGCAACCCCTCTTCTTATTATTTTAGACTCATTTATTTGTGTTTGTAACATTTTGTTCCTATCTCAGATTCTTTAGGTTGGCTGGGGTTTGGTCATTATTAAATTCAATCCATTACTGTATCGGGAAATATAGAAAATTGGGGAACTAAGTATGTCAGAAAAATATATCAATTTCAAGGAAACAGTATAAATTTGTCTTTCTATGTCGCAAAGTTTTCCATTAATATGATATTATTTTTTTTTCTACATTCCACGTAAATGATATTTTCTTTAGAAAATTTAACAGATTATATTATACTAAATGAACAACCTTGGAGGATTAATGAGACTCACAACACACATTTGGAGGATTATTGAGACTCACAGATTAAGGTTGTTTGTTTATGCAACAAGTTGTTGCACCAACAACAACTTGGTATCATTTCATCTTTGTTATGCTAGAGACTTTTTAAAATCTTGCAAAAGGTTTTATCATTATAACAGTTTAGATTAACAATACTATAGAAAAAATATTAGAAAATTACAAGAAAAACGAATTAATGGACTACATTCATTAAGGATGGCTTACATTCCACTAACTTTAAATGTATACCATACAATCACTTTTAGAGTAAAATTGGGAGTTAATTTTCATTTTATATAGTATTTTTGGTAATAGGAACCTTTCTTATTTGAATCAAGATTCTCTATCATGATTTTGTCTACTATGATCTTATTATGATTAAGGAGTGTTTGATAATATGATTCAACACTTAAAATTGAATTGATTAAGTGATAATCAATTAAGCCCATTTGATAATCATAATTAATATCACTTAGAAATTTAAGATTGCGTTTGGTTGTGTTTTGTAATTATGATTTGAGAGTATGAGTTGTATTTTGAGTTTGTGGGGTTTGGAATTATGATTTGAGTGTAGAAAATTTGTTTGGTAAAGAGTTTTAAAAATAGTTTTGATTTGAGTGAGGAATTGTTGATGTGACATTTGATATTTGATACAAAAATTTATAACTCATAACTAAACATATAACTCAAAATTATTTTAAAACACATAGAAAATTTTAAAAATTTCAAAAAATGTGTTTTTCGAATATATAAAAATTAACATATCAAATGTTAAAAAAAATAAAATAAAATAAAAATAAAAAAATTTACTGTTCCGGTCAACCAGTCGGACATCCCGTTAGGCCAAATTTTGAAAAAAAAAAATGAAAATCGCGCTCGGTTTTGACAAAATACACAGAGCTTTCTGCAGAGTTGTGGAAAATTAATTCCACAACTCCATCCAAACATCATACTCAAACTACCACGTTGAAAACTAGTTTAAAAACACAAACAAACAGATAAGTGTCTTTTAAAATATAAGCTAAAACAAAAAAAAATTTAAATCACATAAAACTTACTTAATTCTGATTAAATTTATAAACATTAAACATAAATATCGATTTACACTATTATAAATCACTATCACCACTGCTACCACTACAACTATCATACTCCCGCCACTACTACCACCATGCCACCGCCACCACTATCGCCATCGCTACCACTACCACTATCACCACCACAACCGCCACCATCATATCGCCACCACTACTACGACTACCACCACCATCACTACTACTATCTTTACCACCACCACCATGCTGTCACCATCACCACCGCCATTGCCGCGGCCACCACCACCACCACCACCACCACCACTACTATCATTACCTTCATCACCATTATTATTATTGCCATGAACTTCACCATTATTTTACTGCTGCTATCATCGCTACTACCACGAACACGTTACCGACACCACCACCACCACCACCACCACCACCACCACCACAATCATCACAATATAAAAATTAAAATATACAATTTAAAAATAATAATTTTCAAATTTTATCTTACGCATATCAAATAATTTTTTTTTTTAATTCAGTACTTAAATTTTTATCAAATAACTTTTTAACTTAAAAAATTCTTTAATTTTTTAGTACTTATTCAATTTTTAATACTTAATTTTTATTCTTTAATTTTCAATTTTTAACTTTATCAAACACCCCTTAACGACTCAAATTTAAAGTTGAAGGCAAACTCCCTCCACAAGCTGAGGGCAACAAAATTCGGAAGATCAAATCCAAAAAAGAGACATCTCTCCACCTTCCATGTCTAGCTTCCCATTTTGTTTTGGAATCTGGAACAAAGCATGGTCAGAGGTGCTGCTGTGTTGTTTTCTTGGATTATCTTTTTGGCCGCTGTTGTGCCTTGTGATAAGGCTTACTGGCTTTCTTTTCTTTTCTTTTCTTAGTTGTGAACCTTTTAGTGCTTTAGTGTTGTGCGTTTTGTTGTTGTGTGTAGCCTGCTTGGTTCTTCTTTCTTTGTTCCCTTATTCTTCTTGTGGTTTCTCACCAACTCTTTAACTTAAATTAGCATATGAGTGGGTGTTATTTTTTATACTAACCTAGTTGGGATTGAGAAACACGCTATGATGCTTTTTGTTCTCGCCTTCCCCCCTTTATTGATGTACTACAACATGCTTTGTATGTTTTTGATCCCTTTATTAATGTACACATACTTTGTATGTTTTTGATTTCATCAATAAAGTTCTTTTTTACCAGTAAACAAAAACAAAAAAAAAAATACAAAAACAAAACAAAAGGTAACCTTGGTCTTACTAGTGGTGGTGGCATTATCATAGTGTATGGGTAGATGGGCGACAGGTTTTTGCAGAAACATTAACATTACTTCCAATATTTTTACTGAATTATGGACTATTCGGGCGCATTTGTTTGGCGGATTAGGTTTGATGAGATTATGAGTACGGTAAGACGGAATAAGGAGATTATTAGTGTGGTGGTATTAGGTTAAAGATATAAGATAAAGTGTGTGTATACTAGTGTGGTGGTATTAGTTAGTTAGGACTAAATCTATAAAATTACATAAAAATCCTCATAATATAATTTTGTTAATTTTGTAAAGTGAAGGGTAAAATGATAATTTAGCCATCAATTTGTGTGAGGAGATTAGCTATTCTAAACCTCCTACGAGAATGCTAATCCCACCATGAGACCCCTCCATGGGATTGCTAATCACATGATATTTTGTTACACACAAATATAAATTTAATATGTCTTACGAATTAATAATCCAACCCTCCTTCCCAAACCCTAATCAAACATGGCCTTGGTGATGGGCTCAACGTGGCTTTTAATAGAGGAACAACAAGCATTGTTGTGGAAACTGATGGAACGTGTCTAATCTGTTGGAAATGGTTATAAAATTCTGGGTAAAACCAGAATTTTTTCCTAAGTTTGGTCTAATTTTTAAGTGGGCCCCGTGCATCGATTTACACGGGTCAAAGTGATAACGCGTTCTATGCCGCGTTGTGATTCACGTGGTATATTTGGTTGCTCAAAACCATTACCGAGTGAATGGAAAATTGAAGCCAAAGTATGCTCCATAGAAATGGAGTTTTGGTAGAAATTCCTTAAAGGTTAAATAAGGCTTGTCCCACATTGATTTGGTGGGAGGTTTTGAAAGGGTTTATAAGGCATGGGTTTGGTACTTGGGGTGTGTCCCAAGGGGTACCCAAGTGTTTTAGAGGGAGAGGTTATGGATAAAATGGGCTAGACCCATTGGACTCAAAAACCACCACACGTTGCAAGACGCCGCCACGTCCTGGCCGGGCGGGCCGACTGGCTCGGGCTTTCAGGCTGCGGTGTGAGGTTGTTAGCTTGTTCGCCCAAGATTAATCTTTTTTGGGCCAAAACATTTGAATTTAATTCAAATAAACTGGTTTGGATTTTTGTTCATCCAAACAGGCCCTTCCCGCTTTCAACGTAATTAAATCGTCCGGTTTTCGCTCATCCAAACAGGGCCCTTCCCAGAATTAAACTGGTTTGGATTTAATGTTCATCCAAACAGAGCCCTTCCCGTTTTGTATCTGTTTGAATGGTTAATCCAACAGATTCGAATCTGTTCGAATTTAAACCCAACAAGTTTCATACCTGTTCAATTCAAATCCAAGAGCCACCTTTACATCTATAAATAGACTAGCCTCCCATTTGGATTTTCACTCCAATTTTCGTACTCCATCCTCTCTATAATTCTCTCTGCATTTTGCTGCATTTTTATTCTGAAAGAAAAAGTGTAAACATTTAGTGTGTTCGTAAGGCAAACAATTTGTAGTCTTTGCTATTGTTTGTAGAAGATCATTTCATCTGGAGATAGGCGTCCAAATTAAAAGCACCGTGGAGAGGACGAATCATCTTAAGGACACACGATGTTAAACACTAGACTTGATCAGAAAAGTTATTCAAAGAAATTAACCAAGTAAGTTGTTTAATTTAATTCTGTTTTAATTTGTTTATTTAATCAGATTTTAATTTTGTTTTTGTAACAAAATAAAATCTGTTATTTATTTATTTATTTTTATTTCGAGTTTGATTTTTGTAATCAAACATATTCTCTCCTTTTCTTTATTTCTTTAATTCTAATTGTTGTTTTGTACACAATTGAATTAATATCTTTTAAATACAGTGAAGATTGCCTAACAATCTTAAAACAGAATCCTTTTTTGGTATCTTCATTGTATTTAATTTTCTGTTTTTCAAAGTAATATTCTGGTTGGAAAAACAAATAGTGATTTATACTATTTGACAGATAGTAGTAATATACTGTCTCTTTTCTTTGACAACTAGTAGTACGATACTGGTGTCATTAACAATTTCAGAATATTATTTGATATTACAGAAAATTATTTTGGTATTTTATTTTTCTTGTTTTAGTAACAAGGAAAATAAAATTATTTTGTGTTATATTTTATTTTCTGGTTTTAGTAACTAGAAAATTAATTTGTGTTTTAATTTTTTCGATTTTGTAATCGAGATTATGGCTACTACAACCTGAATCGCATCTGGCGTTGGTATTCTGTTACACCAACATCGGTCCTTATTCAACCATGTTCATGTACCAATCAATCATGGGAAAAACCGGAAAAATTTAACTTGATCGAGTTTAAGAGATGGCCAGAAGATGCTATTCTATCTTACAACTCTTAATTTGGCCAGTTTCTCCATGAAGAGGCTCCAAAGACTTAAAGAGGGTGAAAGTGATCGGCAAGTTGTTCTTTGTAGATGCTTGGAAACATTGATTTCTGTCGCGAAACTACATCCTCAATGGCCTTGACAATATGTCAGATAATGTATATCCTCTGAAGTCGACAAAAGAATTGTGGGATTCTTTGGAGAAGAAATACAAGACAGAGGATGCCGGCACAAAGAAATTTGTCGTCGGTAAATTTCTGGATTTTGTAATGGTCGACTCCCAAACGGTAATATCTCAAGTTCAAAATTTTCAGATAATTTTGTATGATATTCATTCAGAAGGTATGTCTCTTAGCGAGTCTTTCCAAGTCACTGCCTTGGTGGAAAAGTTACCACCGGCTTAGAAAGATTTCAAAAATTATTTAAAACATAAACGCAAAGAGATGACCATGGATGAACTTATAGTAAGACTGAGAATTGAAGAAGATAACCGAAAGGCTGAAAAGAGGAATGGGAAAAATTTCATTGAGTCTAAGGCTAATGTGGTTGAACAAGTTCAAAAACCACATAACAAAAAGAGGAAGTTTACTGGAGATGGTCATAAACAAGGCAACAACAATGGCAACAAGAAGTTCAAAGGAAAATGCTATAACTGTGGCAAGACTGGACATCGAGCTTCTGACTGCCGCCGTCCTAAGAAAGATCATGGAAGTACAAGTAAGAAGACCACTAATCAGGCCAATGTAACAGAATTGGATTACATTTCTGATGGAGTAAATGACATCAACCTCTCTGCAGTGGTGTCTCGAGGCTAACTTGGTTGGGAATCCCAAAGAGTGGTGGGTTGACACGAGCAACTTCGTCACATTGTGCGGACAAGAAGATGTTCACTACCTACAATGAGGCCGCAAATGGTGAGCAACTTTTATGGGAAATTCTTCTACTTCTCGTGGGTCGACAAGGAAAAGTGATCTTGAAGATGACATCAGGAAAAGAACTGACCCTCAACAATGTACTGCATGTACCTGACATCCGGAAGAATTTAGTTTTTGGTTCTTTGTTAAGTAAAAATGGTTTTAGGCTTGTTTTTGAGTCTGATAAGTTTGTATTAACAAAGAGTGGTATGTATGTTGGTAAGGGATACATGAGTGATGGTCTCTTTAAACTTAATGTAATGACAGTTGTACCAAAAGTTGCTATGAATGAGAGTAACACATCTTTTGCTTATATTCTTGAGTCGAATTTATGGCATGGTAGATTAGGTCATGTAAATTATGATGCTTTATGAGATTAATTGGTTTGGATTATATACCAAAGTTTGAAATTAATCCTAATCATAAATGTGAAGTTTGTGTAGAAGCAAAACTAACTAAGGCTCCATTTAAATCAGTTGAAAGGAAAACTGAACCTCTAGAATTAATTCATACTGATGTATGTGATCTAAAATTTATTCAAACTAGAGGAGGTAAAAAGTATTTCATAACATTTATCGATGATTGCACAAGATATTGTTATGTTTATTTACTTAGAAGTAAAGATGAAGCCTTAGAAATGTTTAAACTCTACAAAACAGAAGTTGAAAATCAACTTGGTAAAACCATTAAAATGGTTAGAAGTGATAGAGGTGGTGAATATGATGCACCATTAAATGAATTTTGTGCACAACATGGCATTATTCACCAAACTACAGCCCCTTATTCTCCACAGCAAAATGGAATTGCTGAAAGAAAGAATAGAACTCTAAAAGAAATAATGAATGCTATGTTACTAAGTTCAGGCTTACCACAGAACTTGTGGGGGGAAGCAATATTGTCAGCTAATTATGTTCTTAATAGAATACTCCACAAGAAAACTAAAAGCATTCCTTATGAATTGTGGAAAGGTCGACCACCTTCCTACAAATACTTGAAAGTGTGGGGGTGTTTGGCAAAAGTTGAAGTTCCTGTTCCTAAAAAGACTAAGATTGGACCAAAAAGAGATTGTGTGTTTATTGGTTATGCTCGTAATAGTAGTGCATATCGGTTTCGACTTATAAATCGAAATACGATATAAATGTGAACACTATTATAGAGTCAAGGAATGTTGTGTTTTTGAACATGTCTTTCCTTATAAGAAATGACAGAATTAAGTTCACAGAAGAACTTATGATTGTACACAAAGTCAAGAGACTAATGACAATCAAACACAAGAGACTAGTAATGGTCTCAACCAACGATTTAACCGATGATGAACCAAGAAGAAGTAAGAGAGCGAGAACATCAAAATCCTTTGGTCAGATTTTCGACATACCGTTAGAAAATGAACCTCAAAGCTTTAAAGCGAAAGAATGACAGTCCTCAAGCACCTTTGTGGAAAGAGGTCATAATAATGAAATTGAATCCATTATGCAAAATCATACTTGGGAATTGGTGGATCTTCCACCAGGTTCTAAACCTCTTGGATATAAATGGATATTCAAAAGAAAAATGAAAGCAGATGGTTCAATAGACAAGTATAAAGCAAGACTTGTAGTTAAAGGTTACAGACAAAAAGAAGGTCTGGATTATTTTGACACATATTCCCCTGTGACAAGAATAACATTGTAGACACCCCATTTTTGACTGACCTTAAGATTCAGACGTCACCGATTGAGCGCTCGGTGATGTTGCATCTTGTCTTTCGTTCGAAGTCTCGAGTCGCAATTGCGCGCCTACCTCCGGACTTCCGAACTTTCTCCTGTGCCTTGCTTCGATTTGCGAACCAGACTCGGTTTTCTCTGTTTTCTTTCCTGAGGGAAGGGAGTGGTCCTGGAGGCTATCTCTCGGTGGCCGTGGGGTACATTTTGGCCGTGAGGCCATTTTGCCCATTTCGAGCCCGGTTCCGATTTTGAGCCGTCGAGCCGTGTGCCTCGTTCGACCACCCAACCATCTTCGATTTCTCCGCTTCGCATGCATCTCATTTACTCCATACCGAGGGACACTGGGGTCTCAGATACCCACTTCGTGGCCGAACACCACTTTCGGTGCCTGCAGCCCATTTTCGGGACCCCGAACCGCGTGATTTGGGCCCCGAGCATTCATTTTGCATCAGTTTTTGTTCAATTTTTGCAGGTACCTCTGTTTTAGCACTAGGAAGATCACTGGAGGGTGGGAGGCCAGCAATTGTTTCAGAAAACCAGTTTCGCTCCTCCGGCGCCCGTTTTTCTCACTTCCGGGCTAATGTTGAACACCCTAGGGGTATTTTCTTCGAGCCGAGACTACATATTTGTGATGAGGGCACATGGGAGGACCTTAAAAAGTGGTGGTCGGCCAGTAATTGTTACTTTCATTTTTGAGCCTCTCCTTCAAGTTCAATATTGTGTCTCCTGTTTCAGAGTTGCCAAATTCCAACCTTGGGGCCTTGTTCTACACACATGGGAGGACACCAAAATGTGGTGGTCGACTAGTAATTGTTCTGTTCCATTTTTTGCCATGGCCGGCCGGCCAGAGAGAGTGGCTGGCCGACCAGTTGGGGTGGCCGGCCGGCCACCTTCAAGAAAGCCACCTGGCCTACTGCTTCGCTTTTGGCCTTTACTGGTCTCGATTGTTTTTCAAAATATCTTGATCCTCCGAGGGATATTTTGGGAGGAAAGCTTAGCATTTCCTCCTTTTACACCCTTTTTGGTCTATTTAAGGGACTGAGGAGCTCCTTTGTTAGGGTTACAAAAATTCATCTCAAGACTTCATCTTCCAAAACCTCCATTTCCATAGCCAAAAGCTCCAAAAACCTTTAAGGTTCTAGGCCATTCCTTCATCAAACCTAAGCCTCACCATCACCATCTCCATTCCAGCAGCAAAGGAGGGTTTTTCAAAGGCTAAGGACCAACAAATTGAAGCCAAGAAGCAACAAAAGACTTGTCTCCAAGGGTAAGACTCTAATTCCCTTTTTCTAGCATAATTTTGAATCAATTCTTTACCCTACTTGCTCTCAGTTTTGGGCTCCGACCCTTACTGATTTTAGGCTTATTTTGAGCCCCTCTTCAAAATTGAAGAAGGGTTCAACCTCTTTTGAGAGCCCCTTGATACACCTCTTTCAATATCACTCTTTATGCCATTATTTTGCATGCTTTATTTGGCTTATGAGTGATCCATTTTTGAGCTTGATATATACTGTGAGTGGGCCTATTTTTAACCCTTCTTCAACTTTGAAGAAGGGCTCAATCATGTTTGGCCTCTCTATCATGCACTTTCTTTGTAATCCTCCATATTTTCCGTAAAATTGCATGATTTATTTGGCCTATTTTTTATCTGATTTGGAGCATCTCATGAACTAATATTGTGCTTATTTTGAGCCCCTCTTCAACATTGAATAAGGGCTCAACCTGGTTTTCATGCTCTACATGCCACTTGCTTTGAATTCATGTTCTACTCCTATTTGGCATGCCCCTTTGAGCTTATTTGGCTTCTGTTTTGAGTCTTCATCAGGCCTAGAAAGAGCCTTGTTTTGGCCTTCTTATAATTTTTTGTTAAGGGTTTTAGGCCATTTGGTGCATGCTTTTGGTACTTCATGTAATACCATATTTGATTCCGTAAAATTGCATGCTTTGTTAGGCTTTCTTGGCTTCTGTTTTCAGCCTTCATCAGGCTTATAAAGTGTCTTAAAATTACCCATTATTCATGTTTTGTTAAGGGTCCAAGGTTGTTTAATGCATGCTTTTGGTACCTCATGTTATAGCCTTTGTTGGCTCATTATTTTGCATGCTATGTTTAGCCTATCTACATACTGAATTGGGGGATGTCATCTCTTGTAAATGTGTATATTTTGGGCCCCTCTTTAATTTTGTAGAATTGTGTTTTTCAGTTTGAGCATTGTATATACCACTTGCTTTGTAATTCTCCTATTTTCCCCCATTTTTGCAAGCTATTTTTGCCATACTTGTGATCATTGTTTGGCCATACTTTGTACTGAAAAAATGCTAGTTTAGGGGCTGCCTTGCTACTGTTTTACATGTTATGTCCATATTGTGCATGTTTAGTAGGGTCAGAGGTCGCTTTTTGCATAACATTGCATTTCGGGCATCGGGTGTAATTTTGTCATAATTCGGGGGCTATTTGTGCATCATTTTAGCTACTGAAATTTGCATTTTTCATATGCCATATGCCACGTTTCATTTGCATGCCATTTCATGCTGTATGTCACCGCCTCGGTTTACGTGCCCGCGGGCATGCATTCCGAGGCACTTCTTTTTTTTTATTCGACGGCAGCCTATGTGAGTGTGGCTGAGGCCCATCATTGCATTCCGTATGCCATTTCTCGGTTTGTGTGCGTAGCACGATTTCGAGGCATCTCATTCCCATAACATTGTGTATGTTAGGATTGCATATTAGCTACATTTCATGCATACCATGCATATCGCATCGTGTTCGATAGGCGTTAACTCAGGCACGGAAACGAGGTGCGTTTTCAGACCGAGTGACGGAACGGTCTCAATTCCCAAGTCACCGACAATCCGGATTACCCATGATGGAGTTAGGTTTTATTGTAGCATTCATATGCATTCATCCTATATTGAGTTGTGCAATCCGACTCTACTATCATGCATCGATATGTGATTGATGGCACGAGGATCGAGGCATGCATATATTTGAAATACATTGCTATGCCCTTTTCCCGCTCTCTGTTGTAGCAAAATCAATGATCAAGAACTTTTTGAGTCCGACACGATTTCGAGAAAATTGCAAACAGAGGCTAATTGGGGGCATCCCAGTGGATTTCCGCCGGCGACCAAAGATACACTATTCATCGGCAAGGCACCCCTTGCGTGCGTTCTGATCTTTCTTTATTTAATTTGTAAATTAATTAGGATTTTTGTATATTATTCGGACTGTAATATTTGGACTGTACTATTCTTTCATTTTGACCAGATATTATTTATTCTGACCTCTGCGAGGGCAATGTTGTAATAAGGGTGTGTGAGTGTGATGTATGTCTTCCAACCCCCATTTCTTTCTCCCTTTTATTTACCTGCTTACGATGGTTAGATATAGGGCATATTTCGATTAGCATACAGTATGATAGCATGTTTGCATTCATTCATCTGTTTTGCATGCATCGGGCTCGGCGTATCATACAAACTGCATCTGTATTTCAATTCCAAATTGAATACATATTAACTGTAGCATCTCATATACCATGTTTAGAATAGTCGAACCTGCTATAATTGCATTTTGCATATGTTGCATTAGGCATTTCAGCACATTTAGGATCATGCATGATTTCTAATCAGCTTTTGTTTTGGCTAGGAGTACTCGGTGAGTTTTATGCTTTAGCATCCTTGCATGCATGTGAGTGTTACCATGAATAGCATGCTTACCATGAGGCTATGTGCTTATATGATATAACTGCCTTGAATGCTTGTGGGTGGAGGTTGAGTTATCTGAATTGGAATAATTCATCAAATGCTTGTTTTAAGCCCACTAGATAGTGGCAAAATCATTGTTTTCTTAAGCCCACCTGAGGGTGGCAAATCCACGTCTTAGCCTACTTGCGAGTAGCACCATCAAACCATTTTCAAACAAACAAGCATGAAATGTTTTGTTCCAACTCAAAGCGATTCATTTATACTTGTATGTCAGGCGCATCACATAGTAACCTAGGCTAATAACCTAATAAGAACTCACAAAGTTTTCAAAAACAGATATCATGAGTTAGTAGAGGCGGTCTTTGATCGGGCGAAGGGGGTGCTCACGATGTGACCTTCCTAATCGTACCCAAGTTCCCGAGCCAACTTTGGTGATGATTTTATTAATGGCCTTTGGCACCGAGTTAGGGTTTCCTAAATTTCCCATTTAAAAATATTTAGGTGGCGACTCAGATTCGGGCGGCGATCCATGTTCGGCACTTCTTTCAAAAAATCTGTTTTCAAAACGATTTGCCGGATTTGGACTCTTTGGTTCAAGATTTGAAACCGCGACAAAATCGAGTCCGAACTGTAGCGCGGTCCCTCGCGGGCTTGTTACAAACATCCATTCGCATGCTTATTTCTATAGCAGCATTGTTTAATTTAGAAATACATCAAATGGATGTTAAGACAGCTTTCTTAAACAGTGATCTAAATGAAGAGATCTATATAGAGCCACCCGAAGGGTTTGTAGTATCAGGGCAAGAAAAGAAAGTTTGTCGACTTGTAAAATCCCTTTATGGATTAAAACAAGCACCTAAGCAATGGCATGAAAAATTTAATCATGCAATGCTTACTAATGGGTTTAAGATAAACGAATGTGACAAATGCGTCTATGTTAAAAACACTGACCAAGGATATGTCATAGTTTGTCTTTATGTGGATGACATGCTCATCATTGGAAGCAGTCAAAATATGATCAAATCAACTAAGCAAATGCTTAACAAAAGATTTGATATGAAAGATATGGGGGTCGCAGATGTTATATTAGGAATGAAAATAACTAAAACATCTGACGGATATGCATTATCTCAATCTCATTATATTGAGAAAATTCTTGATAAATTTATCAAGAATGATTTGAATTTAGCTAGAACACCTGTAGACATCAGTCTTTATTTATCGAAAAATAAAGGTGATGCAGTGTCCCAGTTAAAATACTCCCAAATTATTGGAAGCCTAATGTACCTAATGAATTGTACTCATCCTGATATAGCTTATGCTATCAGTAAATTGAGTAGGTACACTAGTAACCCTGGAGAAGACCATTGGAAAGCGATCATTCGAGTTCTTAGATATCTAAGACTTACTCGTGATCATGGTTTGAACTTTACTCGATATCCAGCAGTACTCGAAGGTTATTGTGATGCCAATTGGATATCGGATACTAAAGATTCAAAATCCACTAGTGGATATGTCTTTACTCTAGGAGGCCCTGCTGTTTCTTGGAAGTCCACAAAACAAACTTGCATCGCCCGATCCACAATGGAATCCGAGTTCATTGCTTTAGACAAAGCAGGTGAAGAAGCAGAATGGCTTCGTCACTTCTTAGAAGACATTCCTATGTGGCCAAAACCTGTGCCAGCTATTGGCATTCATTGTGATAGTCAATCTGCAATAGGCAGGGCACAGAATCATATGTATAACGGTAAATCACGACATATTCGTCGTCGACATAATACCGTTAGGCAGTTGTTGTCAAACGGAATAATCTCAATAGATTATATAAAATCTAAAGAGAATATTGCGGATCCGTTAACAAAAGGTTTGACAAAAGAGCTAGTGTATAGTTCATCGAAGGGAATGGGATTAAAGCCTATTACATAAGAGTTGTCATAATGGTAACCCTACTTATATGACTGGAGATCCCAAGAACTAAGTTCAAAGGGACAACTAAGTTATGTATGGCTCTTGAAATCACAAAGGACTTAAATTCTACCCATTCCTATGGTGAGAGTGATATCTGCAACATATGTTGTCTGCAGGGGTATAAGGATAAGCTTTGCTTTTGATGATTACTTATATCTTGATTAAGGCATACAATCAAGATGAGTATAAGGAGATACTCAAAATAAGAATCACCTATATGAGTGTTGAATCAGGGCGGTTCTATGAGAATGAAAGAGGCTACATTCTCTAGAAACACTCATGAAAACCAGAGGCGTTCAAGGCCAAAATGAACACAATAAAGGAGAACCACGATGTGTTAGAAGATATTTTGTGTGAAATCTATTGTCTTGGCTTACACAAACGGTGAACAATTCAAGGCATCGCGTCCATTGGTTAGCCAAGAAGTCCGATAGGTTATCACTAGGGAAGGTTCAAGGCGAAAACTACCTATCTGATGCAAGATATTTTCGACTTATACTCTTTCGTTAAGTCTGCATATTGTTGCATTTCGTTGTCATCAAATTCCATTCATGTGGGGATTGTTGAAATGGTTATAAAATTCAGGTAAAACGAATTTTTTCCTAAGTTTGGTCTAATTTTTAGGTGGGCCCTGCATCGATTTACGGGTCAAAGGTAACAACGTTCTATGCCGTTGTGATTCACGTGGTATATTTGGTTGCTCAAAACCATTACCAGTGAATGGAAAATTGAAGCCAAAGTATGCCCCATGGAAATGGAGTTTTGGTGGAAATTCCTTAAAGGTTAAATAAGGCTTGTCCCACATTGATTTGGTGGGAGGTTTTGAAATGGTTTATAAGGCATGGGCTTGGTACTTAGGGTGTGCCCCAAGGGGTACCCAAGTGTTTTAGAGAGAGAGGTTATGGATAAAACGGGCTAGACCCATTGACTCAAAACCACCACACATGCTGCTGCCGCCGTCCGTCCGTCCAAGGGCGGCTGGCTGGCCTGGCTTGGCCAAGGTGTGGTGTGAGGTTGGGCTTGTTCGGCCCAGTACTAATCTTTTTGGGCCAAAAATATTTGAATTTAATTCAAATAAACTGGTTTGGATTTTTTGTTCATCTAAACAGGGCCCTTTCCGTTTTCAAACAGAATTAAACTAGTCCGGTTTTTTCTGTTCATCCAAACAGGGCCCTTTCCAGAATTAAACTGGTTTGGATTTAATGTTCATCCAAACAAAGCCCTTCCCGTTTTGTATCTATTTGAATGGTTAATCCAACATATTCAAATATGTTTGAATTTAAACCCAACAGGTTTCATACCTATTCAATTCAAATCCAAGAGCCACCTTTACATCTATAAATAGACTAGCCTCCCATTTGGATTTTCACTCCAATTTTCGTACTCCATCCTCTCTATAATTCTCTCTGCATTTTGTCAGATTTTTATTCGAAGAAAGAGTGTAAACACTTAGTGTTAAATAAGGCAAACAATTTGTAGTCTTTCTATTGTTTGTAGAAGATCATTTCATCTGGGAGATAGACGCCCAAATTCAAAGCATCGTGGAGAGGATTTAATCGTTTTAAGGACACAGTGTTAAACACTGGACTTGATCAGAAAAGTTATTCAAAGAAATTAACCAAGTAAGTTGTTTAATTTAATTCTGTTTTAATTTGTTTATTTAATCAGATTTTAATTTTGTTTTTGTAACAAAATAAAATATGTTATTTATTTATTTATTTTTATTTCGAGTTTGATTTTTGTAATCAAACATATTCTCTCCTTTTCTTTATTTCTTTAATTCTAATTGTTGTTTTGTACACAATTGAATTAATATCTTTTAAATACAGTGAAGATTGCCTAACATAATCCAACTCATCTTGGTAAAGACAAATCATAACCATTAACTTAGTAACTTAGTTTATCACTGCAGGTACCTAATGGAGCAATTGGGCATTCACTCAATTGACCACATCTACCTGGAAACTAACAACAATGATTCATCCCACTAAAAACACCACCACTAATAGCACTAATGCATTAAAAAAGTTAAAAAAAAAAAAATACAACTCTAAGACTAAAACACCACATCATTATTGGCGGGACCTACTGCCACCTAATTAGTGGGAGCACTAATTAGTGCTCCCAAGCATTTTTCGGAAACTAATGGTTGCGTAGATACTCTAGCAAATCAAGGAGCTTGTGTGATTGACAGATTGCACATTTTTCACTACTTGTCACATTTTATTGCAAGTTAATTGTACAATGATACTAAAGGCATTAAGCCTCTGTTTGGAAAGTGAGTTGATTTTTAAATTTTTTGACTTTTTTAATTATTTTAGCCTGAGGCTAAAAAATCTGGTTTGGAAAAGATTTTTGATTTTTTTGACTTTTTTGTGAGAGACAGAATGTAATGGTTATGGGTTGGTTGTGATATTTTGTCTTATTAGACTAAAAAACTTTTTTTATTTTTTGTGACTATTTTAACCAAAATAGCCTACAAACCAACTTCCCAAACATAAGCTAAATACTCGACAACTTTCACTACAAGAAAAAGCACTTTTGGCGACTAAATTTTTAGTCGCCAAAGTCTATTTTTAGTCACCGAAAGTCGAGTTTTTACTTTTAGTGACTAATTTTTTTAGTCACCCGTTTTGTCGCGTATATATGGTCGCCGGAGGTATTGGCGACTAAAATTTCTTTAGTCGGCAAAAAATAGCTCTTTAGCGACCAACGATTTAGTCGCCAATAGTGATTTACACTTTTTTAAATCACACATTTAGCAACTAATCTTTTAGTCGCCAATAGTCCATGAATTGCCGACCAAACCGTTTAGTCGCCCAAAATAAACACTTTTGGCGATTAAAATTTTAGTCGCCAAAGGTGCTTCCGTGAAAAAAAAAAAAAAAACTTTTTTGCTTTTTTTGAGATTCGAACCGCCAACCTCTCCCACATTTTAAACCTTTAGTAGCACACTCTCTCTACTATGCCACTATAACATCACATGAATAGATATGCAACATATATTATTTATATACTATATTAACCCGTATTAATATCTAGTTATATATATAAAAATAATTATTTTTATTCAATATAATTTATGTAAAAAATAAATTATTTACTAAAAAAAAATTAGATCACTTTTGGCAACTAAATCTATTTTTTAGTCGCCAATTGTATAGTTTTGGCTACTAATTATATTTCAGTCGCTAAGAAAATTCATTCCCGCCGAAAAACCTCCACTTTTGGCGACTAAACTGAAATTTAGTGGCCAAAACCTCTACTTTGGGCGACTAAATTGCATTTTAGTCGGCAATGCTTGACTTTTAGCTACTAAATTAGCTACGAAATTCATTTTTGTCAGTAAAACACGTATAATCGGCGACCAAACTATTTTTTAGTCGCCAAAACCTATACTTTTGGCTGCTAAATGTTTTTAGTCGCCAAAAACCTTCTCCTTTGGATACTAAAATTTTTTTAATCGCTAAAACCCCTATATTCGGCGACTAAACTGACTTTTAGTCGCTAAAACCCCTACATTTGGCTACTAAACTGTTTTAGTCCCCAAAAATGTTCACTTTTGGCGACTAAAATATTCTGCTACTTTCAGGGACGAAAAATCCATTTTTAGTTGCGAAATCTGTTTTTTCTTGTAGTGTTTGTACTCTTAATTTTCAATGATGTTCCATTTTACCCCCAAAAAGAAAAGCAAAAGAAAAAGAAAAAGAAAAAAGAAAAATGACATCATTTAGAAGTGTTTGGTTTTAAAAACTTTGTTATCAATTTGCGTGATTTTAAAAAATGGCAAATACGAATCCTTCAAAATTTTCATACAAAATCATTCATTGAAATAATGTATTAGTGACAATTTTGATATGAAGAATTTGGAATTGTAATGTTATTTTTTGTGATAATAATATGCATTCGATATATATATGCTAAAGTCAATATAATACTCAACATTCAATAAGTTTCTTCGTAAAAAAATAAACTTCTCCATTTTAGTCAAAACATTCATATCCTGAATGTATAGTACGTGAATAACTATTACAACAATGTGAATAACAAGTAAAATTTCCTATGAACTTACATCTTTCAAGGTTAAAACCTTGTTACAAAAAGAAGGTTTTGACCCACACAATTTAGCTCAAAAGCTTTACAGAATTAACAATAAAACATGAGCCTTCTTGCTGTGAATATTCCAACCCTTCAACGAGATAGAGGCATCTCATAAGCACTTGAAAATGTTTTTTACTAAGTGATGAGCACAATTTCCCAGTAGAAATAATATTACAAAATTATACGAAGTTAGCATGTATATAATCATGAATGCAAGTGATGTCATTTCATGTCAAAAATGTTTTCTCTTCTTGTAAATGCGACAATGCAATCCTTCAAAAATAATCAAGTAACATTCATTTTATAAACCAATTATTAAATCGTAAATAACACACTGTAAATTCTTAGGCAATATGTCTGCAATTAGACTATTAAGAACTACAAAAAAAATTTCACATTTACTAGCTATTAAGCGGAAAAATCAAATCTTTAAGTATTTTCCCAAAAAAGGAAAGATCAAATTCTTCTTTTCATAGTCCACATATGAGAGACTATATATATACTTCTACGTATGAGAGACTATCTTCTACATGTAGTAGGACTCATTTTTACTTCACGAGCTCTATCCTCTTTTCAACTTTTTTTTTTTTTCCCAGTCAAAGCATAATTGACCATTCCAATACCAACTTGTTCATTGCCAAAGAACCCTAAAAAAGAGATATTCTCAAGGGACCACGGGTGCAAAGCTGGAACACATTCTTCAACACTCATTCAAAGATTCAAAAAAAATCTTGAAAAGAAAAAAAAAAATTAAAAATATCCTTAAAAAAAGTAGAGAGACCACCTTCCCCACTCCACCCAAATCTAGTCTAAAAAGAATTTCTCTCTCTTAGATTATGGCTTTGAATCAAATCACCGTTGTTTGATCGGTTGTTTAAAACAAGTGGGTTAGGCCATAGTTTTGCGCACTAAAATTGGAAAAATTAAAAATTAAAGCATAATTGGATTTCTAACTCATGAGCATTACTTTTGGGAGATTAAGGAAATCAAATTAATGGATACCAAGGTTCCTAAGCATTTTCCTTATTGTTTTAATATTGTAGACATCGCTATCAATGTTTGTGAGTGAGTTCACTATAGCTTATGATTCCCGAAGTTAGAACAGGATAAGATTAATGGTGGTTATGTCCATGCACATGCTTGCAAAGTTTAGGTCCTACCATTGTGCATTGATTAGGTAGTATTTAATAGAACGTAATTGTGTGAGTGAATTTCCGATCACACTGCCCTCCTTAGTGATTCAGCAGAAGAACACAGGCAGAGTAGACGGCTCCTTGTAACCTCGCAGTATGAAAAGACTCGGTGGTTTCACCACCCGGGAACTCCGACGATCAAGTCAAGATATCTCTCAAGGATAATCAAGTACTTAACTCACTAACTTGAGCATAAAAACGTACCTTAGACCCATGGGGTGCCTCTTTATAGCCAATCCAATCCTAGTCCCAACAGAACCCGGTCCTAATGGATTTAGGACTCTTGCTAATCTAGGACTCTCAAGAGAATTAAGACATACTCCTAAGAGTTTATCTTTACCCCAAACCGAAGTCTTCCCCAACCTTGGACTCTTGTCCACATCCGTGTTTGAGCTTCCTCTTCATTCTAGGACTCTTGTCCTTTATCCGCTTATCTCGACCGATATCTTCGGAGGTATCTCGCCTTGCCGAGATAACCTCGGCACAACTACCATAACACGTGGGAACTCACGACACTTGGTGTCACCTCGCCACGTGTTGGTACTCGTAAAATATATCCCCATTAACCGCCCCCTAGGTTCTATTACCTCGGCATTCCGAGGTGATGGAACCTATCTTCGAATTTTATCCCGCACATCGCCTAAGAACTTTTAGCCGAGATCATTCGCTCCAGATCGCATGTCCTCTTCAGATTCAAATCAATTCCCTTACGCAGTATGAGCCGTCATACACCAATCTTCAACTATTCTCGAGGACGCTGCTTCATTCTATCGTCCGCGCTGACGCGCCTACAAGCCGTTTTTTTTCCGCTTCGGGCGACAAGCATGCTTCTAGGCGCTATTATTGCTGCTTTTGTCAGCTTCACTTTTGACAAAACGCTTTGTCTCTCGCTTCACTTCGCATTTTGAAATTCTTGTTCTCTCTCTCGCTTTTTTCCTTTCGAATCCTCCATTGCCCCAAGCTCAAGCTCAGATTAGGTCCGCTTTTGCCATTTCGTGGAGCTCTGTCATTGTCGCTTAAGTCACCGACCTCGGCAGACTCATCTCGCTTCATCCTTTCCGTAAGTCCTGCTCCTTCGCTTCCATTTCTCTCCGATCAAGTATCGGTTCTTCTCGCTTCTAATGTTCTGCTTTGTCACGTATTTCTTGAATCATTTCTTGATTTTGCATCCGAATACTTGCACCATCTCACTTCGCTTTTGGCCTTCCACTTTCTTGTATTCCTAATCTGAAACTTCTTTTGCTTCCTGCTTTCCAGATTTTCCGCCTTCCATTCTCATTTATTCAGAGACTTAAGTTTGGGATTTGTTGTAGAACCATCAATCTCTAGGAAAGAACTCAAACAATCAAGACTTAGGTTTTAGCCGAGGTCCTTAAAACCCTTAGGAATACTGCTTCAGAGCCAAACACTTATAAAGGCCATGGGTGTGTGGAAACATAGGTGGATACCCCACAAAACTAGAACACTTTAGGGAAGAATTCTCCATTCCAGATGACGCCCAACTCGACTAGCCGGGAGGAGGACTCCATTATGCCTCGATGGCGATAAAATGCCTTTCCTCAGAGTCGCCGTCCAAAGTGGACTTAGGTTCCTCTTGATATCCTCTTCCGCGAGGTCCTTAACTACTACAAATTTCAACCCCATGCAACTTACCATAAATGCCTATAGAACCCTTATCTAATAATAGCTTTAGCTCTAAGAAGAGGGTGTTGGAATCACTCTTGCCGATATCCAAGATTGTTACACCATGAGTGCCCTTAACCTTAAGGAGAAAGGTTTCAGATATTACCTCAAGCCGAGGTCTACCGAATATAAGATTGTAGCCGAGCTCCCTGACTCCAACAAAGGGGCTCTTGAGGATTATCTTATTGTCACTGAATCGAATTTGGCCTGTGAAGAAGTCCACCTTTTCCTCTCTCCCACTAACAAAGAAGGAGGGCAAGGGTAAGAGCCCATCTCGAACTACTTAACTGCTTTTTCTCCAATTTTCCAAAATATTTTATCTGCTTTCATGTTTTGTTCTGCTTTTGCAGACGCTCGCCGCCCTCCCAGGACTTTCGCTACCCTACTTCCTCAGTTCGAATCAAAAAGCTTTTGACCTCCCCTTGAGAAACGCAAGGCCCCTTTGGTAATCAACTTCATCCCCACATATACTTCAAAGCGTTCGACGCTCCAAGACAGAGGAAGAGGAGCACCTCCTCATCAATCGCCTCTATCAACAAGTTGCTTCCACGCCCGAACTGGCCCCAAAAGAAGCGCCGACGCAGACTACTAAAACAAATTAAATGGAAAGACCAAGAAAACGGTGCTCAATCTCTTGGCCGACTGCCAGATGACATGGAGGATGAGCCACCAAACTATGCCCCCACCAAAACCGAAGAGAACTAAAAGGCTCACCAAGGCTAAGGCTATCAAGCCGATGCCGAGGTCAAGACGCCTCGCCGATCTCCCAGCGGAGAGCAGAAGACCACCTATGCCTCAGGAAGAGGGTTTACCGAGACGCGTTCTCTCGATCCGTCCAAAAAAGCAAAAGCCTTCAACCTCGGGATCCAGGTTCCCAAAGTTCTCGGGAGCCCAAAATTACACTTGAGGACAGCCGCTTTATGCCAATGAAAGCGCCTCGACATTAACGCCGGCGTGGCACTCAAAGATGGCCGTTCTCATCGAAGGTGATCTTGAGAAAACTCCAAGATCGCGAATATGAGAACTATGCTCTCATGTTGCAACGCTCGCCCAAGTAAGTCTTCGTAACTTTGATGATCTTGTTTTATCTTCATACTTGTAAAACATCATTTTCACTCAGAATAACCTTTGTCTTTATAAACCGTCAGCCGCTCAACATGCCCACGCCTTTCTCGTTAAGGCATTTGAAACAAGGGAGGAGCTCAATTAAAGAAGGAGTTTGCTGCCCTTCAAAAGACCCAAAAAAGAGATCAACTGAGGATCAAAAAACTAGAAGACGAGGCCGAGCCGCCCACAAAGCCCCAACCACTTGCTCTCCAACAGGCTGGGGTGGCTGTAAACGCCAAGCAAGTTGCCCACGCCGAGAAAAAGGAAGCCGAGGCTAAGAAGGCCGAGGCCGAGAAAGAGCTTAGGGATGCTCTGGCCACAAAAGGTCAAATCGGCCGCCACAACCAAGGCATGGCAGACGTTGTCAAGACTAAGCTTCGTGTCAAGCAAGCTTGCAACAAAGGATACGCCCTAGGTTGGAATGCTCGACCAAAAAGCTTGATCTTCCAATGACTTCGCCATGGCGCAAGACCGAGAGCTCAAGGCTTCCTTGCCCACTTCCTCCATCTCCAAGCCAAGATGAATCAATCAAGCCGAGGATGAAGATGAAGAAAAGATGAAGATAAAGATGAACCCTTGGTGAGGAAGGCCAAATCCTCCCAAGGCCGACCAGATTTTGGACCTCACCGATGAACCGTCGAGAAGCAATCCAAGGAAGCTCGCCTGGCCTTTCTCGATATGCTTCTAATTGGGAGAAGTGTTGATGAAACCTTAGCCAAATCGACGCCGAGGTTAGAATGACAAACACCCGAGGTCGTGGCAAATAAAGAACCCGATTCCTACCAAAAGATGCAGAGGTTGTGGACCCAAAGACACCGAGGTGGTTCTTCCAACCTTCCGAGGTTCCAACCCGACCTTCTGCTCAAGTTGAAGAAGGACACTGACGCTTTTTGTTTTCTTCTATTTCTTGTACTTTGTTTTCTTTCTTTGTAAGTCGCTCCTTCCGAGGCCGATGTGCCTCTTCACGCTTGTAAACAACTTATTTATGCAAATTGCTTATTCTTGAATGCTTCAGCTTTTAATCCTTCTTCGCTTCAATGATTCTATACTTAGAATATTTTGCATGATTTCCAGATTCTTCCTTTTTGCACAATCTCCTGCAACATACCTCGGCATTACACTTGCAAATTTTACTTCTAGAAGAGATCGCCCCGCATTATTTCAACAAGTATAGACAGATACTATTCAATGTTAACTTTTCTCAAGTTCCAAAAGGCCATAAATAACAATTTCAATTTGCCTTTCTTGTAAATTTCAAAAATAATCAAGGTACTTTACTCAAGTGTTTAGACCATAATCTTTGCTCAACTTGTAAATTGCTACAAATTTCAACAAGCGAGGTCAAGGAATCTTCTCGCTTAACTTTAACTTGTAAATTGCTCATTTTAACTTTAACTTGTAAATTGCTACAAATTTCAACAAGTAAAGATAAGGAATTTATCTCTATTAACTTTAACTTGTAAATTGCTACAAATTTCAACAAGTAAAGATATGAATTTATCTCACTTAACTTTAACTTGTAAATTGCTACAAATTTCAACAAGTAAAGATAAGGAATTTATCTCGCTTAACTTTAACTTGTAAATTGCTACAAATTTCAACAAGTAAAGATATGAATTTATCTCACTTAACTTTAACTTGTAAATTGCTACAAATTTCAACAAGTAAAGATATGAATTTATCTCGCTTAACTTTAACTTGTAAATTGCTACAAATTTCAACAAGTAAAGATATGAATTTATCTCACTAACTTTAACTTGTAAATTGCTACAAATTTCAACAAGTAAAGATAAGGAATTTATCTCGCTTAACTTTAACTTGTAAATTGCTACAAATTTCAACAAGTAAAGATATGAATTTATCTCACTTAACTTTAACTTGTAAATTGCTACAAATTTCAACAAGTAAAGATAAGGAATTTATCTCACTTAACTTCGCTAAGCATTACTAATGTCTTCTCTCCTCAATGTGAACCTAAGTTCCTCTTGGGTTCTCATTATTCAACATCGTGCAAGTTGTATAAGTTCAGAGAAATTTCGCTAAGATTTTATTTATCATATCGGCAAGAAAAAATCAAACAATATCTAATGATAGAAAAACTTTAAATTACAAGTGTTCCATGGTCTAGGCAAAGGCTTTTGCCTTCATTATCTTCGAGCCAGATGCCCCATTCCCTAACACCTAAATTATTCTCAGAGGGGCCTTCCCGCTTGGGGCCAAGTTTGCCCTCTCGGCATCCTTCTTATTGCCGACCACTTTTCTTAAGACTAAGTCGTTGACCGAAAATCCCTTGGATTGACCTTCTTGTTATAAGCTTTGGCAAGTCGTTGTCGGTATGTCGCAGTCGATTGCGCCTTCTCTTCTTTCTTCTAGTAGGTCCAGATCTCGCTAAGAGCACATCATTAGACCCGCCCTCAACTCCCTGTTCGATCCTCGATGCCGATCTCCAATGGAATGATCGCCTGCGCTATAAGCCATGGCAAAGGGGATTCCCGTTGATCTTCTTGCCGTAGTGCGATATGCCCAGAGCACGCTGGGCGCTTCGCTACCCACTTCCCTTTATCGCCTCAGCCTCTTCTTTATTCCATCTAGAATGACCTTGTTTGATGCTTCGCTTGCCCATTACTTTGGGGAAAGCTTGGTGTTGAGAAGTAATTTTTATCTTGAATTTGGCGAAAAATTCTTGATGAGTTTGTCGTCAAACCGTGTTCCGTTGTCGGCAACGATTGCTCTTGGAATCCCAAATCGTAATGATGCTTTTCCAGATGAAGTTCTTCACATCCACATCTCGGATTTTGGCAAGAGGCTCGCTTCTATCCATTTTGTGAAGTAATCCGTAGCCACCAAGAGGGTACTTCCGCTGCCAGCTTGCTTGGGGCAATTTTCCAACAAGATCCATGCCCCATTGGGCAAATGGCCAAGGGCTGGAAACAGGATTCAAGTCAGCAGCTGGCTGGTGTATCAATGGTGCAAACCTCTGACATTGTTCACATTTCTTTACATAGGCTTCAGATCTTTTCGCATATAGGGCCACCAATACCCTCGGTAATGGCCCTATGTGCTAACGATCCGCCTCGAGTGGCTTCCACAAACTCCTTCGTGAATTTTCAGTAAAGTCTTCGACTTGAAGAGGGTGTACGACCTTAAAAGAGGTCCAAGAAGGATCTTCAGACAGATGTCCTTCATTGTCAGACTCAATCTTGCCGACTTCATTCTCGACCTTGTGTGCTTCCTTCCGATCTTCCGCAAATTTTTCTTTTAGGAATGCAACAATTGCATCCATCCAAATTTTATCCCAACCGACATAATGCTTCTTGCATTATGCTCGTGGCTCTATGCTTGGGCCCGTAGGTAGTCAATCATTATTGTCCTTGTCTTCCTGGCTTGTACCGAACTTGTTAAATTGGCCAACGCTACGGCATGGTTGTTATCATCTCGCTAACTCAGAGAAGTCGGCATTGAAACATGTCCGCCACTGATGACTTCTTTACGATGCCGACATTCTTTCATCTCGGCAAACTCTCCGTAGTTTGATTTACTATAAGTCGCGAATCACAAAAAATAATTACCTCATCTCGCCTCACGCTATTGCTGCCTTTAATCCAAAGAATCAATGCTTCATACTCCGCCTCATTGTTCGAGGCCTTGAACCCCAAATAATTGATCGCTTCCAATATCTCCCCATCGGGAAATTAACACTACTCCAGCCTCCCCGCCGCCGTTTGAGCTCCCATCAACAAAAAGTTGAAAGGAGTTGCCGATGTAAATGCCGCAGGTCCGAAGTTTCCTTCTTGGTTCTTTGGCTTTTGGGGCTTTTTTCCTTGTCCAAGCATCGCTCATCTCGGCCGACGGAGCCCGATGTTCGATGTATTCGTGAGAACTCGCCACAAAGTCGGCCAAGACTTGGCCCTTAATTGCGTTCTCGGCCTAAACTCCAGTCATATTGGCCCAAAACAACGCCCATCTTGCAATTCTTCCACCAAGTCTCCTTGTCGCAACAAGGATTTTAATGGTGCTCTGTAACCACTATCTTGTGAGCTCGAAAATAGTGGTTCAAATTTTCTTGAAGCCATTACCAAGGCCAAGATTAATTTTTCTAATGGCAGATACCTTGTTTCAAGTAGCCAAGGTCTTGCTCACATAGTAAATCGCCTTCGCTCGCCTCTTTTCTTCTGATAATCACAAGACTCATCAAGGCTCAAATCGCTAGGTATAAGAGCGGTTCCTCCCTGTTGAGGCGTTGAGAGGATCGGCCGAGGTAAGGTACTTCTTCAGTCGGCCAAAGCGCCTCGATTCCTCCGTCCATAAAAATCGTGGCCTTTTTCACCGATTGAAAAAGGTTTACACTTGTCCGAACTTCGCTTATAAATGCTTAGGGTCATGCCCTTCCAAGAAGCATCCGAACTCGCTTAGCCGATGTCGGACTCAGAATTCCGTAATGGCCTTGATCCGATCCGGCCGCTTCAATGCCCCTTCTTGTCACCAGTAATTCCAAAACTTATCGGATCCGACTCCAAACGCCAAGATTTCGATGCGCTTAGTCGAGCCGATATGTTTTGAGTATGTTGAAGACCTCTTCTAAGTCACGAGATGATCCTTCGGTTCCTTGGTTTTCACGACCATATCATCAATGTAGACTTCCACGCTCGCCGATCAAGTGTCCGAACATCCGGTCACCAAATTTTGGTAAGTTGTTCTGGTTTCTTCAACCCGGCGGCATGACTCAGAATAAAGATGCACCTTTTGGGAGTAATAAACGCCGTTTTCTCCTCATCCGGGGTACATTGCTATCCGTGATACCCCTATATGCGCCCAAGAAGCTCATCCTACCATGTCCAGATGTGGCGCCCAATTAACCGGTCGATCTTTATAGAGGGAAGTCTTTGGGACAGCTTTGTTCAGATTTGTGAAGTCTACGCAGACCTCCACTTGCCATTCTTCTTTTTTACTACCACGGTATTTGACAACCACGCTTGGATAATTGGCTTCTCGGATGGCCCGCCTCTAGAAGTCTATCTACTTCCTCTTCCACCGCTTCGACGCGGTATCAACGCTTCGGTCTCTCGCTCGTTGTATTACGTGTTTGGCCGACCATTAACGTTGAGTCTGTGGCATGTGACCCTGGTCGATGCCAGGCATTTCATAAGGTGTCCAGGCGAACACCTCAATATTCTTTCTCAGAAAGGCTTCCAACTCCCTTTCTTCTTCTTCGGCTAATCCTGTGCCGAGAAGAAAGAAGCGTTCTTCATCACCCTTCTGGACGAAGACTTTCTTCAATGCTTCTTCACTCTTCTCGGTCGGCCTCTTGCCGACATCATCTAGGACTTTCATGTCCTCTTCTTCAACCTTCTTACCGGTTCTCGAATGTCGCAGTTAACTTCATTGTCGCCATGGAGCGCTTTTTCACCGAATCGATCTCCTCCGATTTCTCAATCCCATGTTCTGCTGGGAATCGCAGCAGCTTGATGCAAGGTGGAGGAATCGCCCCATTGCATGCAACCACGGCCTCCCAGATGATGTTGTAAGGCGAAGGCGATCAATCACAATGAATTTCGCCCTCACCTTCTTTGTGCCAAATTGTACTTCCAGTGCTTGTTGCGCTTAAAGGCCACGCCGGCGTTCCATTGAAGCCGACCATCGGGCCGCTTGATCGCTCCATGTCATCGTGGTGAAGGCCTAACTCCTTGTAGCATCCGACATACATGATGTCGCAGAGTCGCCTTGATCAATCAAGATGCGTTTCACCGCACTCCCCAACCCGGAGGGATACTACCAGGCATCATTGTGCGGGTGTCAACCATGTCTAGGTCGGCTTCGTGAAGGTGATCATAGGTCCTCGGCAATCTTCGCCGAGGTCTTTTCAAATCCGACTCGTTGACATGTCAGATGTTTCACCCTCTGCGTCTCCCCGAATGTCGCTTGCTCACCGCTGAGTGGATCACGCAACCACCCGAGGTCCGCTTCGTGGTTGCTTTGGCCGGGGGCGGCCGCTGGTGCTTGAGGCAACCGTGCTGTTCTTTCCCTCGTTCGGCCTCATCCACAAGATCTCTTAAATGGCCTTGTCTCGACCAGATCTTCTAAGTGTGCTTTAAGGGCCCCGCACTCGAAAGGGGTGGCCTCGCTCATTATGGTAGGCACAACGCCACCGAGGTTTCTCCCCATGAATTCTCCTTGTGTTTTCTTGCTACCAAATAGGGTCGATTTCGAATTTGGTCAAGGACCTTTTGATCGAATTAAACACCGCTGCCATCGCTTGTTTAGTCCTCAACTCGCCTCCTGCTTGTTTTGTCCATTGTTGCCTCGCTTCGGCGAGCCGCTGTTTTTTCTCGTTTTTGTCTCCTTGTTCCCGAGGTATCCTCCTCGGCTCGTGCATACTTCTCAATCCTCGCCATGAGCTCTTCCATACTCTTCGGCAGGGTTTTTGCTAATGACTTCCGAAGGATACCATCCTTAGGCCGTTCTTGAAAGAGACGACCGCCACCTCTGGTTGCACTCAGTATTCGATTGAACACCTCGTAGTACCGCTATGAGGCTCGAGGCTCTCATCTTTGCCGATCTTCGTGGCCATCAATGCATCCACCCTCAAAGGTTGCGGCTTGTTTGTAATGAACCCGCCACAAACATCTCGCCAGCCTTCCCAGCTTCTTTACGCCCTTCTAGTTTGTGGAACCAATCTGATGCAATCTCCCCAAAGGATGAAGGAACACTTTGCAGAGCAACGGCTCGTTCCTAATCAGATAACGCCATTGAATTCAAAAATAATCCAACATGGAAGTTAGGGTCCGACTTACCATCATATATCCGAACCTTGGCATGTCAATCTTTTGGTGCCACGAATTTGTCCAATTCCACCGAGAATGGAGTCCTCGCTTAATCGGGAGGTTACTTCCAAAGATTCTCCTGCTTCCTCTTGAGGTAGTCTCTCAAGTCCTCTTTACTTCTCCCTGCAGCTCTGTCAATGGACTTCTCACTTTTGGCGACTACTCTCGGCCTCATGGTGGCCCCTTGATCCTTCTCCGCAGAGGCATCAAAACACAACACCCGCCTTTAACATGCCGATGTTCTTTGGGGTCTGATCCTTCTCACGATGTGTCCTTCGACTCTTCTCTCCTCGGCTCTTCTCGGCCGACCTCCTGGATGGTCGGTGAGAGTGCCTTCCGCCTCAGATCCGAGGGGCTTCGGACTTCTTTCCGTCCCTTCTTTGGGCGTTGTCTTGGCATTGGTGTGTCCTGCGGGTATGGCGTGCATGACATTATTCTCGCATCATAAAGTTGACGACCGATTGAAGGTCACCATTTATGTGCCATCTCCTTTACTTCTTCATCCCTCCTCGACATCCGCCTTTCCGTGTCCGGAGGTCATCCTCGTTGTAGTACTTGCTCGTTCGCTTTCTTTGATGTGTCGCCGCCCGCCGACGTTTTTTCTCGCGTGATTTCGATCACGAAGTTTCTTCGCTATGGTCGCCTCCTTCCACATTAGGATCGACAGTCTTCCACTCCTGCATGGAGTGTCGCCCCAATATTTTCCTTCAAGCGTGATTAGCCATCTACTCTTCTTTCTTTCCCACAGACGGCGCCAAATTGTGTGAGTGAATTTCCGACCACACCGCCTCCTTAGTGATTCAAAGAAGAACACAGTGCAGTAGACGGCTCCTTGTAACTCGCATGTATGAAAAGACTCCTGGTGGTTTCACCACCCGGGAACTCCGACGATCAAGTCAAGATATCTCTCAAGGATAATCAAGTACTTAACTCACTAACTTGAGCATAAAAACGCATCTTAGACCCATGGGGTGCCTCTTTTATAGCCAATCCAATCCTAGTCCCAACAGAACCCGGTCCTAATGGATTTAGGACTCTTGCTAATCTAGGACTCTCAAGAGAATTAAGACATACTCCCTAAGAGTTTATCTTTACCCCAAACCAAGTCTTCCCCAACCTTGGACTCTTGTCCACATCCAGGTTTGAGCTTCCTCTTCATTCTAGGACTCTTGTCCTTTATCCGCTTATCTCGGACTCCGATATCTTCGGAGGTATCCTCGGCCTTGCCGAGATAACCTCGGCACAACTACCATAACACGTGGGGAACTCTGCTGACACTTCGGTGTCACCTCGGCCACGTGTTGGTACTCAGAAAATATATCCCCACAGTAATCATGTATTGTTCATTAGTCCAAGTATCAATCAGTGTGTTTTGTTTGAGTTTTTTGGATTAATTTTTTTTGATAATTACGTGTCTTTTTGTTTTCAGTGAATATTTTTAAATTTTTAAACATTTTTTTTTATTTTTTTAGACGCACCTTACTTAAATGTATCTAAAAAGTAGAAAATTTGTAAAAAAATATTTTTAAAAATTAATAAATACATAAAAATACAAAAAATGTACTGAATTCTTGTATTTTTTTTTTTTTGTATTTTTGGTATTTAGTGAATTTTTAAAAGATTTTTTTTACAATTTTTTTATTTTTTAAGTGTAGAAAATAAGAAAGTAGAATTTTCTGAAAAGTATTTTTTGAAAAATGAAAACAAGCAAGCTAAATATATATATATATATATATTTTCAAAAAAGAAGTAATAACTAGTTTGGTAAATAATTAAAAAAAATAAAACACTCATGATTTTCATATGTTAGAAACTAGGGCTCTGTTTGTTTGTATTTTCAAATTAACTTTAAACACATGAACTCCCGCTTCACGTTTGAATAGGACATTCAAAATATAATTCTGCGTGTTAATTCAAATTACAGTTTGAAAACCCGTTTGGCAGCTTGTACTTCAGTTCTCCACTTTTAACGTTTCTGCCTTCTTCCTCTTTTGATCTGAAAAGCTTCCATGTCCTTCTCCATTATCTTTGAAAATTTCACATGAACCTCATCTTTCTTTCTCTTTTGATTTGAAAAGCTTCCATGTCCTTCTCCATCGTCTCTAAAAATTTAATGTGAACCTCATATTTCTTCTCTGTATCACGTGAACCTCATATTTCTTCTCTTAAAAGCTTTCACTGAGTGGGAATTGGTGTGAGATGGGATGACCGACTGGTTGATCGCCCGGTTGTTCCAGTCCAACTTCCTGGTGTTCGACTATCTAAAGCTACTCTGAAGGTTTAGAAGGTTCAGGTTATTTTTTATTTTTATTTTTTACTTTTTATTTCTTATCTAGTATTTTTTTATAATATTAATATTTTTTTAATAATATTACATCCATATATTGAACAAATACTGAACAATCTGTTATAACTTTATTACTAAATTAATAATGTGTAATAAATGAGAAAAAAAATTGATAATGTTTTGTAAGATTTACGTTATGATTTCTATTTTAAAATATTAAACTTAGTGTATTTATGTTAATTTTTATTAATATGTATTCTCAAAAGTTGTTGATTTTAACAAAATTTTAGAAAAAAATAAAAAACGTATTGTAGAAGATGTTTGTACAGGCGTAAAAAATAAATTGATAGAAAATTTAATTGACACAAAATAATTGACATAGATTTATTTTAAAATAAAAAAATAGTTTGAAAAAAAATTATTCAAAAAAAATTATTGAAAAAAAATTAATTGAAAAAAAATCAATTTTTAATTTCAGTATTTTAAAAATAGTTTGGTTATTACTGTTGATAAAAAATACGGATATCGATATATGAGTTGTGTGTTTGATTATAAATTATTAATTGAATTAAGTTTTGAAAACTATTTCCAAAACACATTACCAAATAAATTTTCTTATTTCATATGTCACATCAAACTTTCAAAACTTAATTCAAAATACATCTTCAAAACACATTTCAACACTCTATTTAAAAACCATAACCAAACAAATTTTCTACACTGAAATCATAATTCCACAACACACAAACTCAAAATACAACTCATATTCTCAAATCACATTTACAAAACTCTACCAAACGTTACCTAAATCTTTTCAAAAAAAATTAAAAACGAAACCAAACATATGAGGTATTTTTACACATATCTCTTCTCATATTTGTAACATACGAGGACCATTAGTTTCATAATTATCTATTGTCACGTTTAAAATCATTTTGTATGTTTATAAGTGAATTATCATAAATCCTTTATTTATAATGAACCAAAACCCTACGTTAGGATGGTGCTTTCACACATTATTTCAACCATGGCATCCATCATGTTTGTATTATATAGGGCAATTCCAGGAAGTCCCCAAGTCTTGGGGGATCTTGGAAAGATTCGAATTTCATATAATGCATCCACGAAAGACTGGACATAAAATTAGCTGTTGTTGGAATATTGTCCTCTGAGTCTTGTGGGAAAGAATAATAATAATAAATAAAAATTGGGGAGTGACGACACCATATGGGAAGTTTCTCTGGAAAGCTTTGATGGCCTTCCTCAGGAGCTAACAACAAGAAAAGGTATATTTGCTTGGCTTGCGGGTCTTCTCACGTTAGACTATTTAAAAGGAAACGTGAAAGATTAAGAAATATATTCTTCATGATTAATACTATTAAAAACATAACCAACCCTAGCTAAACATGCTTAGAACAAATCGCCATAATTTAATAATGCAATGATCAAAGTCTTTTGAAGTCATCACCAAACATATTAACAACTGTATTCCCCTCCCGTCTTTGGATCTTAATAAACTGAGAAAAGAAAAAAAAATGATTATAATTTTTTAGAAATTGCTTTAGAACTCTAAAAATGTAACTCTAAACTGGCATTAAATTGTCTTTTTCTTCCCTTTGTTTTGTCTTTTTCTACTTTTTTTTTTTTAATGGGTTGCTAGCTCAGTAGAGCTCCTATTAGAGCAGCTCTACTAGAGCTCTCAATCAGTACTGTAAATTTTTACCATCTGACATACATGGCTTTTAATTTTATTTACCTTATATTTAGAAGAGTCATTAGGTATTACAATATTTTTTTTTAGACCAATTTTGGTTTCTCACCACTTTTGGTGAGAAATAAAACGCGAGTTTTAAGTAATTTTTCTTTCTAGCCATTTTTTTTTTCTTCTTTCTTTAATCATCTAAATAAGTGATGAGAGATCTCTAGCTCTCTATTTTTTTTTTTTTGTTTTTACCAAACCCCTCAATCTAAACAAGTTGCTATAGTATGAGTGACTTGGGAAAACTTCTTCACAACACAACCTTATTTATTTATTTATTATTATTACTTTTTATCAATAAAAGAAATTTTTATTGATAAAATACCAACCGTACAAGATACAAAGAGATTACATCAATAAAAGGAAATGATGCGTGCTCTAAACATCACGACTACTTATTATTTCTCTCATACTCTATTTTATGAAAGAGTTTTGTGCACTAAGTACGACCTTCAATGATTGAGGTCTATGGCCGAATTAAGCAGCACTTTTTGTCTCTCGTTAATTTAACCATTTAGTTAGTACTACATCTTGCTTGGTTCTAATTTTTTGAATTTAATTTTTTAAAAATTAAGTTTTTTGTTTTTCATTTTTTTAGTAAATTTTTTTAATATTTTAAGCAAAATTTTTTTTTTTAACTTTTTAGATGCACCTAACCTAAATTTACCTAAAAAATAAAATATTTTTAAAAAATTAATAAATACATTAGAATACAAAAATGTATTGAATTATTGTATTTCTTTTTATATTTTTGATATTTAGTGAATTTTTCAAAAAAAAAATCACAAATATTATATTTTTAATTGTATTTATGTTAAGTGTATGTAAAAATTTGCTTAAAACATTAAAAAAATCACTAAAAACAAAAAAAAAATGAAAAATAAATAAATAAATAAATAAACTCAATTTTTAGAAAATTGAATTCAGAAAAATGAAATCACATAAGGTTTTGTTTGCAATATAATTTTATTTATTTTTTTATTAATTAGTAATACTACCACATAGTATCACCATTATAATGAAAAATGTTTGGTGACCCGAATTTGTGTGACTTGAATGGTTCGAATGTGTCAAAACGATATCATTTTATACTCAAAACGACGTCGCTTTGGGTGTTTCGAGCCATTTAAGCCATGAATTTTCAGACAATCTATCATTGTTGCATTATATGGGCACGAGCACTAGTACGGTTAAGCTTTGTTAAGTTCGAAGGCACTTACCTAAGCATAAGGAATCAATTAGATCACAACATATAAAAACAAGTATATAGATCTATATGGTCTTTCTTGAAAGAGCATTTTTATTGATCAAACTTAGGTTTTTTTTTTTTTGGGGATCAATTATTGATCAAACATAGTTATTATCAATGATTTCTAATACGATTACATGAACCTACAACTACTATGGCATTATTCCAAATTTTTTAATTATTGTGTTCAACTTTTTCTTCATTTTTCTTGGGAGTGTTCACATCTATTGCATGGTTAGGTAAAGAGTTGGGTCAACTTAAGCAAAATCCATTCCCAGCATGGTGGTGTAAGGCTCATGTCATAATAATTAAATAGGTTAGCCGATTAGTCAAAACTCTTTCATCTCGTTAGATTAACTTTTTCATTACGTGCAAATAGTATTTCTCTGTCTTTTTGTTCTTTTTTTTTATTTTTATTTTTTTTCATAGAAAGGTTTGTACAAGATTTTAAAAAGCGGCCGCAACCGTTACATAACGGTTGTGGTACTTACTATCACCCATTGTGCCTGCTATAGCAATATGACGGAAATTCACATGTGTAACGGTCATTTCGGTATTATGTAACGGCCGTAGCAATACCGTAATAGCCATAACGGTCCGTTACATATCGCTACACCATTTTTATAATATTCTGAATAGCTTCATTTTCCAAAAAAAAAAAAAAAAACTTACAAAAAAAAGAATAAATATTCAAGTGATCCAAATCCAAAGAAAAAATCTTATATGAATTTATTTTCTTTATAATTTTTTTTAATTTTTATTTCATTACATTTAGCATGTAAAATAAAAAATATATAAATAGTAGTTGTATTTATTTTTATAATCATTTTATTTAATATTTAATTATAATTTTTTTTTTAATTTTGTTACTGTAATGTGTTGTCTAAAAAATGTCATTAAAAAAATCAAAAATATTTTTTTTTATGGCACAATTTTTATTTTTATAATCATTTCATTTAATACTTAATTGTAAATAATTTTATTTAGTTACATATAAAGTGTTGTCTTAAAAAAGCCTCAAAAATGATTTTTGTTTATGGTAAAATTTTTATTTTTATCATCATCTCATTTAATAATTGTGAATATTTTTTATTCATTTAGTTTAGGATATTTAAAATCAATTATTCTTAAAGTCATTAACTATTGAAATAAAATATCGAAAGTTTCTTTTATAGTGATTTGAAAATATAAAATATATTGGACAATACTTAAAAATGGAAAATTATTTAATAATCCCATAACACCACGTGGCCCATACTCCAAGCCAATCACCAATTACTTAGCCCTATGTTATTCCCCCATCCCCAACATAAATCGTGGGCTGCTACCTCTCTCTACCAATCAAAACCTTACGAAGCACCACATGTCCATACTCCGGAATTACTAAATAATCATCCCTTAAAAATTAACAAAAATTGATCAAAACCTATCTTAAACACTAATAAATGTGATTCTAGAAAATATATATATATATATATATCGGTAAGTTTTCTTTAAATTGTACGAAAAATAAAAAATAAAAAATAAAAAATCACAGTTCCGGTTACCACAACCATTACGCTACGGCCTTTATATCCCACAACTATAACCGAGCTACCGCAACTGTTCCGACAATCACAACCGTTTTATAAAACCTTAGGTTTGTGTAAGGTTCATTATATATGAATTATTGGCACATGAACCTTACATGAATTATTTACATGCAAATATCATTTTTCTTTGTAATTAAGGTTGAAAATTTTTAACACTACATGTTAATACACGACACAAATTGAAAATGATATAAGACAATAACATAAAATAATAAAAGGATTTTATTAGTATTAAAGAAATTTTGACACAAACTTAAAATGGTAGGATAAAAACACAACTCACACGACACCCACCTCTTATCCTAAATCCCCAACTGCAGTGATGCATTCTCTAGAGGATTGGAGACAAGTTGTACACTAAAATAAAAATTTAAAAAAATAAGTAAATTAAAGTAGTTGAGAAGATATCATAAAATTTCAAGGCTCAAAATGATATTGTCTTGGGTGGGTGATGCATTCTTTTAATCCATTGTTGACTTGAGATGTACGATCTCACAAACTCTAATTAACAAAATTTAATTAGTTTTAAGAGGAATAAAGTATAAAATGAGGGTCTTAATTAAGTATTTCTTAATAGTTCTATGATAAATATTTAAATTAGCAGCTATATAAATTAATTTGGCTGAAGTAGTCACGCAAACAACCTTATTAAATCAATTTGGAGACACATAATATTCTTTTGAAATTATATTAAAGCAATATTGACATTGACAAAGAGCCCAATCACACCCTACAGAGTCACTCTTGAATGAGACTACATAAATTTAATTATCTCCTCTATCTTGTAATCTAATTGACTCTCTCACTTCCACGCCGTACTATTGTGACCTAAGCTTTTTAATTGACATTGTTTAGTCAAAAAAATTATATATATATATATATATTGCCCTTCAATTACTATTATTTACAATATAAATTAAATGACATTCTAATCATGATTATAATCGTAATAAGACAAATGATATTAGTGTTGCAAAACACCAATTTACATTGAGATTGGAGTCTAAAATAATTTTAATATATATATATTAAAAATTTTCTAAAATTAATTAAAATAATAAATTAGTCTTGCCCTTATTAGTAATACAGTTGAACCAAATATATTACAACTACCCTATACAACATAAGAGTAGATATAGATATATATATATATATATATATGAACAACTGAATACGGAAATAAAAAGTCATTAAATTATTTGATGTCAGTTAACATAATCAATTTTGGTAATGTAATTGACTCTCTCACTCCCACGCCATACTATTGTGACCTAAGCTTTTTAATTGACTTCCATTGTTTAGTCAAAAAAATTATATATATGTTGCCCCTTCAATTACTATTATTTCCAATATAAATTAAATGACATTCTAATCACGATTATATTTGCAATAAGATAAATGATATTAGTGTTGCAACCCACCAATTTACATTGAGATTGGAGTCTAAAATAAAAAGTTATTAAATTATTTGTTATTTAACATAATCAATTTTGGAAATCTAATTGACTCTCTCGCTCCCACGCCGTATCAATTTTGGTAAGCTTTTTAATTGACTTCCATTGTTTAGTAAAAAAAATTATATTTATTTCCCCTTCAATTACTATTATTTCCAATATAAATTAAATGACATTCTAATCACGATTATAATTTTAACAAGACAAATGATATTAGTGCTGCAAACCACCAATTTACATTGCGATTGGAGTCTAAAATAATTTTAATATATATATATATATATTAAAAATGTCTGAAATTAATTAAAAATAATAAATTAGTCTTGCCGTTGTTAGTAAAGCACTTGAAACAAATATATTTTGGGAAGAAGTTGAAAAAATCAACTTTTGACCTTTTAGCTTTTTTTTACACACACAAAAAAAAAAAAAAAAAAAAAAAACACAAAAAACCCAGCTTTTTTAGCCAAAAAAATCACCAAAAAAGTCAAAAAGCTATAGTGTGTTTGGTTTGAGTTTTCTGGATTAAGTTTTTTGAAAATTGAGTTTTTTATTTTTTGTATTTTTTTGTTTTTAGTGAATATTTTTAAAATTTTAAACATTTTTTTAGTTTTTTAGATGCACCTTAGATATATCTAAAAAGTAAAAAATATTTTAAAAAATTAATAAATACATAAAAATATAAAAAATGTACTGAATTCTCGTATTTTTTTATATTTTTGGTATTTCGTGAATTTTTAAAAGATTTTTTTCACAAATTTTTTACTTTTTAAGTATATTTATGTTAGGTATATCTAAAAATTTTAAAAATTACTTAAAATATTAAAAAAATTCATTAAAAACAAAAAAAAATACGAAAAATAAGAAGGTAGAATTTTTTGAAAATTGTTTTCGGAAAAACAAAACCAAACAATTTTTATCAACTTTCCAAAACACTTATACCACATAAGAGTAGATATATATGTATATATATATATATATATATAAACACTTCAAAAAGAAAATAAAAAGCCATTAAATTAATTGTTATCAGTTAAAATAGGGGTGTTTTGGGAACATTTTTAAAAAATAAGTTTTTTTAACTTTTTAGTTTTTTTATGAAAAAAAAGTCAATTTTTTTAACATAAAAAAAATCAAAAAATCACAAAAAAAAATTAAAAAATTAAGGTTGCGTTTGGTAGAGTTTTATAAATATGATTTGAGAGTATGAGTTGTATTTTGAATTTGTGAGTTGTGGAATTATGATTTGAGTGTAAAAAATTTGTTTAGTTATAGTTTTTGAATAGAGTGTTGAATTGAGTTTTGAAAGTTCGATTTGACATGTAAAGTAAGAAAATTTGTTTGGTTATGAGTTTTGAAAAAAGTTTTCAAAACTTAATTCAAATTATTATAACTCATAACAAAACACACTACTTTCACACTATTGAAAATTCTGATCAATACTCATAATTAAATTCTTTTTAAAATTCAATTAAAAAAATTATTATTAACAGAAAATAACATTAATCAAATTTTTAATTGAAAATACTACAAAGGAAATAATTTTTTTTCAAAATAAATATTCAAAAAATTTAAATCATAAATATTTAAATAATTTAAATAATCTAAAAAATTTAAATCGTAAAAAATTAAAATAAATATTCAAAAAATTTAAATCGTAAAAATTTAAATAATTTAAATATTCAAAAATTTTAAATAATTTTAAATATTAATATTTTAAATTTAAAAATAACTCTACACTCAAATCGTAACCAAACAAATAAAACAAACTTCAATTAAGAAATTATTTTTAAAACTCATAACCAAACACATAACTCAAAACTCCATACTACTTTTACAACTCTACACTCATATCGTAACCAAATACATAACAAAAAAATTAAAATATTTAAAAATATTTTTATAAAATAGAGTTTGAATTTATTTTTATAAAATATTTTAAAATTTAAAAATTAAAATTTTAATATTTTGAAATTAAAATATTTAAAAAATTAAAAAATTAAAAAAATTGTAACATATTTTAATATTAAAATATTCAAAATCTTAACAAAATTAAAATATTTTAAAAATTAAAATATTGATTTAAATTGAGTTTTGAAAAAAAATTTGAATTATGTGCTTGCTTATGAGTTTTGAAAAGTAATGATTATGTTTTGAATTGAGTTTTGAAAAATAGGTGTAAAATTATGAGTTGAAAGCTCCAAACAAAAACACACTCAAATCAATGAGCATAATTATATTTTAAAAGAGTTACCAAACAGAGTCCAACATTTTAGCAACTTCTCAAAATACCGCATAATCAATTTTGACATTATTCCTTGCCTTGGTCATGGAGAATCAGGTCCGTATATTTTTCTATACCTTTGACCACAAAAATTGCTTCAATAACAAGATCATCAACGGACAGGGACACTCCTCGTATCAATGCAAAATCACAACCGTTCATCAAACACCAACAAACCAGTCCCCAGTAGATATCAGGTCCAATGATGAAGTGTTGGGTCCCAATGATTAACTTCGACACTAGCATATGTCTCGTCTAATAATTAAGAAATTATCTATTTTGCCCATTGCAAAATAACCCAATCAATGAAAATACCAAGGGTATTATCGAGAATTCATGTTATTTTAACCATAGATAATAAACACAGCGCCAGAAGCTTCGGTTCGCGGGGAAAGGAGTTGTCACCATCCTATCTACGAACAATGCATATCACCAACACGTGGCGGCTCATTAACATGAAATTGGTTAGTGTTCGCCTATTGTAGTTGAGCAATTATTCAATGTCGGAACTATTGAATGTCACAAATTAATTTAAATTATTTATTTATATATAGCTTATAAAAAATTGATATGGATACAAATAAATAATTTAAACTGATTTGTAATAATACAACATGAATCATGGAATAATTTTTCTACGTAGGCCTATGTATTAGTGAGTCATTAAGTACTCCTTTGAGAAGTTGGTAAAAAGTCAGCTTCTAACTTTTTATTCATTTTAAGTATAACACCTCTCACATAACTTATTCACAAAAAGACAAAATAAATTAAAAAAGTCAAAAAATTAATTTTTTATTAATTTTTCAAAACACCCCTAAGTTGTATGGGTGTCATGTGCACTCACTCGACTTCTTGACCCCCTTTCCCGACAACTTCACGTCACACTGTGTTCACGTGTCAGTGTTTTTAATCGCCTTAATTTAGAGTTATTTTGAAAAGATAGTTATAATCAATTTTTTTGTTAAAAACTGCTTATAAGTTGTTTTTTTGTGAGAAATAAAGTGAGTTATAATCTGAAAAGTTGATTATAACCCGTTTCCCAAAAGGGGCCTTATTGTTACATGCTAAACTGAATAATATTAGGAATTGTAAAAAAATATTATAAAATGCATCATTAAGATTTTTCATCTTTTAATTAGTGTGATGTTTTGTTATTTTTGCAAAGAATCTTTTATGATTATTTTTATAATATTTTTTTCATAACTAATATTACTCTGTTAAATTTTGTAGTAAGTACATGTTTCTCACACGCGCTATCCAACTTGTCAACGCGTCACGCTTTCACCTGGGGTAATTTCACCTAGTGCGATTTGAAATTATAGTGTTTTAATATTAAAAAAAAAAAAAAATTTAAATAATTTTTTTTTTTATTTATGATTCATTGTTATACTCTTTCAAGATGAAAAATCAACAATTTTGAATACGGAGATATGAAATTAAAAAAGTTAGAGTTAGATTAATAATTTTTTTTGGGTGGGTAGAGATTAACAAATTATTATTTATTAAATAGTATTTAATTTTTATTTGAGTTTTGTTAATGTGTCTCTTAAAAATATTCATTGGCAAAGTTTAAAATAATTATGATTTTTATAAAAATGACCTCTTATTAGGATTTTTATTATTATTATTATTAATTAATGTTATATCTAAACATATGACATAATTCATTCAATCATATTAGATATTTTTAAAGGTCATATGGTATTAATTGTGTTTGTTGTTAGAAAGATTTGGTTAGGGAAAAAAGTGGTCTTTACTTTAATTAATATCTCAAAATTATTTTTAAAATTTTAACAACTAACAGAAATGAATAAAAAAAAAGAAAAAAGAAAAAAAAAATGAAAGTACATGTAATATATAACAATTAAGAAGGGTACATGTAATAGAATTAGAAAGTAATTTATAAAAACAAAATTAATATAAAAATGTATTTAAAACTAGTTTGTCAATAACATTTTTAAAATTATAAAAATAATAGTAATTATTATGATTAAAAATGAAAGAATCACAAAATAACAATTCATTCTATTTGTATATTATTATTAAACAAAATTAGTTTATTTTAAAATAAGATGTAATGGATGAGATAAAAATAAAATGAAGAAATGTTATGCATAGCGAAGCATGCCACATGACAAATAGTGCCGACATCACATCATATCATAGATCTTGACGGCAACAAAACTAGACTATTAAAGCCTGCGGGTCCCCAACCCAAACATATTAAAAATATACTTATTACTTTGCTAATTATTTTTAAACTCAGCACGCAATCTCTCACTATTGGAGCGTGTATCTCACCCCAACACGTAATGCTCTCCCTATTATAATTCTTTAACTTTTTTCTCACTTCACGGCATTAATTTTTTGAAAGTTTTTAAATTATTCTTATCTTCTTCAATTCTCCATTCCAAACTCAAATCCCAACCTTATCACCGCTGACCGCCACTCCCTCTCCGGCCACCTACCCTTCTCACTATCGCTTACTTTGCGTAGCCTTCCTTTCCTTTCGTTGCTACTTCGTCTCCCCAATGCCCTTAGGATTGTTCCCCTCTCTCTTTCTCTCTCATTCTCACGCACACGCACGAGCAATCAAAGAGAACAATAAGGACTAGATCACAATAGGGTGCTAAGTCACGATAACATAAGTGAAAAAGCAAAGTGTTCTCCATGGCAAGAGTGAAAGACGAGGTTTTCGCAATAGCGGGTGTAGACTATTTGCAATTAGAATACTATTTCAATTTCTCAATTCAAATTTCTAGACAAACATGGCCAATAGACACAATTTTTAGAGCTTTGATTCTCCCTATATTTTTCATTCATATAATGGAAAATTTTCATTCCATATTTAATGATTATGAAATATAAATTTATAATTTATAATTATTTTAAATTAAAAAAATACCATTATACTCACCATTGAATGATATAATAGAATCTCTATTATAAATATATAACGCAGAAGATCACAATTTCAATTTTTATGTGTCATAAGGTATGTGTCAATTGGTACCCTCTCAATAGTTTAGAAAGTGAATTCTAAACATTTATGCGTTGGTGATAAGGACACAAGGTGAAGGCAAGGCATAAATATTAGTACAAAAAAGATTTAGGCCCTCAATGGAAGTGATCCCCACCACTCTCACAGTTTTCTGATTGGTAAAATTTTATTTATTTATTTATTTATTTATTAAGGTTTGCTCTCACAGTCCCCCACGTGAAGGTGGGAGTGCTGGGGGTTACCCCTACTGGGGTCCCCAGCAGAACTCATATTAGTAATTGGTTAAATGTATCACATCTTCACATACTTAACGATTTTTCAATATGTAAGACATCTACAAAAAATAATGATATAAAAACATAATTTCTTTATCAAAAAATTAATAAAGAATCATGTGTTGTATTTATATTTATTCATTAGAAATGAAAATATCTATAGTTATGAGGGTGTAATTGTAGTATTATAGTGAAACTCGAACCATAACAGTGAAATTCGTAATGAGCCGAAGGATTGATGGAGAGAAACACTGTTGTCTATAATAAACAAATAAATAAATTTTCAGTTATACGGTCCTACATCCTGGTATAACGGTTATTTATTTATTTTTATTTTTTTAATTTAAATTTTCTCTCACATATTTCCTCCTTATATAAACCAACCAAACCCCCTACATTTTTTCTTCAAAAGCAGTAGCCAGCCTGAGTGTTCTTCTCTGCTTGTGAGAGTGAGTGAGCGCACAATCTCATAAACCCACCATGAGAACAGATATAGAAAGCCTCTGGATCTTTGCTCTAGCTTCAAAATGCAAAGCTTTCACTTCTCTCAACTCAATATGGTCTACTCTCTTTGTCACTGCTTTGGTTTGGGTAGTCCTCAGCTTGATTTACTGGGCTTACCCAGGTGGTCCAGCTTGGGGCAAGTACAGGTTCAAAAAAGGCCTCAATATGACGTTTATGATTAAGCCAATCCCGGGACCCAAAGGTGTCCCAGTGATTGGCAGCATGAACCTCATGTCAGGCCTAGCGCACCGCCGGATTGCAGCTATCGCCGAGGCTTGCCATGCGAAGCGTCTTATGGCTTTCAGCCTCGGCGATACACGAGTTATTGTAACATGCAATCCGGAGGTGGCGAGAGAGATTCTGAACAGCTCGGTGTTTGCAGACCGTCCTGTGAAAGAGTCGGCTTACAGTCTTATGTTCGACAGAGCAATTGGGTTCGCTCCCTACGGCGTTTACTGGCGAACTCTTCGCCGAATAGCCGCCAATCATCTCTTCTGTCCGAAACAAATCAAAGCCACAGAATCACAAAGGTTCGAGATCGCCGATCAGATGGTGGCAATGTTCCGTGGGAGCACCGGAGATATCAGTGTTCGCAACGCACTCAAGCGAGCCTCTCTCAACAACATGATGTGCTCTGTTTTCGGACGCAAATACGGACTCGGGTCAACCAACCCGGAAACCGAGGAGCTGAGGGAGCTAGTTGATGAAGGGTATGAACTTCTGGGTACGGTCAATTGGTCGGATCATCTTCCTTGGTTAGCAGACTTCGACCCGCAAAAAGTTCGGTTCAGGTGCTCCAAACTTGTACCCAAAGTTAACCGGTTTGTCAGCCGGATCATCCGAGAGCACAAGGAAAAACCCGGCCAGCTAAACCGTGACTTCGTCGATGTTTTGCTATCTCTTCAAGGACCCGACAAACTATCCGACTGCGACATGATCGCCGTCCTTTGGGTAAGCCAGCGAACATATATGTTATCAATCATATACTTTCTTTTTTTCTTTTTTTTTAAATTATCAAAATATACTTTTTTTTTTTTTTTTTTTTTTTTTTTTTTTTTTAAATTTGAGAGAGTGGTGGGTAGAATCAATAGTAACACTTTGATAGAAATAACTCATATTTTTTACTAATTATATAGTCTATCTTGTTCACGTACGTGAATGAATTTGTTTTCATTTATTTATAAAAGTTAAAAAATTATTAAAAAATCAAAAAATTTATAATCTATACTTAAAGGTTAAAAATTTCATTTTTTCATATCTTTTTGTATAAAGTAAAAAAAATTATTTTAAACATACTATTTTTTTTATCTCATATTTTAGTTAAAAAATCAAAAAAAATTTAAAAACAAGGCCTTATACTATTAAAACGTAAAGATTGGAGTTGGCATGGATTGAAGTCTACTCTGGTTGAAATGAGTAGTGTTATATGTACCAATTAATGTATTAACTAGTATACCAATTGATGATGTGGCATAATTTAAGATGTTTTTTATATTTATAATTTGTATAATGAGTGGGGTCAATCATAAGATCATAACTAATGCTGGTACATTAATTAATACACTAATTGATACATATAACACCACTCGATTTGAAATTGTCAAGAGTTATTACCAAAAGTTAATCTTTACTAATCTTATTTAATTACTGTAATGTATGACTGTTATATCTAACAGAATTACTGCAAAACTTTTAATTAGTAGGTATACTATCCATACACGTGGAAGGATTTGCATTTAATTTAAGTGTAAAATATTAAAATAAAATAAAATAAAAAAGTGATGGTTTGTTTTTAATGTTTTGAATTTTTATTTTACAGGAAATGATTTTTAGGGGAACAGACACAGTGGCAGTTCTAATCGAGTGGATATTAGCAAGGATAGTACTCCATCCTGATGTTCAATCAAGCGTTCATGACGAGCTAGACAAAGTAGTAGGACAATCACGTGCTGTTATGGAGACTGATATAACTGAGATGGAATACTTACCTGCGGTCGTGAAGGAGGTGCTTAGGCTACACCCGCCCGGCCCACTCTTGTCATGGTCTCGCCTGGCGATCACAAACACCACCATTGATGGCCATCACGTGCCCATGGGGACCACTGCAATGGTGGACATGTGGGCCATCATGCGGGACCCTGAAGTCTGGTCAGACCCACTTGTATTTAAGCCCAATAGGTTTGTTAATACATCAGACTCTGATTTCTCGGTGTTTGGATCAGATCTTAGGCTCGCTCCGTTTGGGTCGGGTAGGCGAACTTGTCCTGGTAAGACCTTGGGCTTGACCACGGTTACTTTTTGGGTGGCCTCAATTTTACACGAGTTCGAATTGCGATCGTCGGATCAAAGTGTCGTTAATTTGTCGGAGGTACTGAAGTTGTCCTGTGAGATGATGAATCCACTTATCGTTAACGTGCGCCCTAGGCGTACGCTAAGTTTGTTGTCCTCCTAAATAGTATGTTAATTAATAAGTGTTAAAATAAAAATAAATAAAATAAAATAAAAACATGTTTAGGGGTTTCAAAATCTTCAAACCTTTAGCGCCCCTCTCTCTCTCTCTCTCTCAAATGTCCTTTCTTTTATGTCTAAGCTTGTTTGGTAGTTTTTTTTTTTTTTTTTGTGGAAATTTTGTGACAGTTCAGTGTTAAGTTGTCTTTTTATTTTATTTGAGTTTATGTATATACAGCTTGAAAGCAAATAAGCAATACAAGTTAAGTTTTAGTTGTCAGAAGATTGAAAACTCTGTCCCTCTTCCCACCCATAATTTTACAATTAAACTTGGTTTCTATTTGTTTGCTCCTTGGTTGCATGGCTGTTCTAGGAATTAAAAGTAGAAAACATTGGCAATATTATATTATAATAATAGCATTTCTTAGAAATTTGTTTCCGTACGAAAATAAAATGATATCGCAACGTTGTTTTCCAACCTCTTCCATTTATTTGAAAGATAATGTCTGAAAATTTAATAGCTAAAATAGGACTCGACAATTTTCTCTCATATTGGTTTAGGCTGACTTAGGACTCTTTTGGGAAGTGAGTTAGTAGTCACTTATTAACTTTTAACCCGTTTTGAATTAGATCATCTCTCATATTTTTTATACGTTTTTTTTTTTTTTTTTTTTTATAAACAAAGTAAAGAAAAGATAAAAAAAACTAACGTTTAACCATCTTTTCAAAACAATTCTTAACCCTCAACCAAAGATAATTGGGATTACTTACCGAAGACAAACTTGTGTTCGAACCTAAGCAAGTTAGTTTAGACTTAGAGGTCACTCAAACTCAATTTAGAGGAATTTTTCTAAACGTTTAACCATCTTTTCAAAACAATTCTTAACCCTCAACCAAAGATAATTGGGATTACTTACCGAAGACAAACTTGTGTTCGAACCTAAGCAAGTTAGTTTAGACTTAGAGGTCACTCAAACTCAATTTAGAGGAATTTTTCTAAACGTTGAGCTAAACTTAGATAGATGGTCAACCCGATAAAGAAAAAAAAAAGTTAAATTATTTTTCTAAAATTGGGTGTTTTTAGAAAAAGTTCCGAAAATTTTGTATGCCAATTATAAACGAGTAGTATTTGGTATGTCCCAATCTATAGTTGATTCTATGAACTTGGTCAGTAGATTGTGTTGGAGGTGGTGTTAGATGTTCCAATGTGGTGATATTTCTTTAGGCAAAACAAAAAATAAACAAAGAAGGGTTGTCCTGAAAAGACATTTTGTAGACAAGATTGGGGCCAATGATGGTGGGTACATGGTTTTAAATTAGTTAGCTAACAACTCACTGTAATTATCATGTGCCAAACTTTCGGGGATTAACAGTGCAAAATTGAGGGAGACAACTTTAATCCTGTGGATGACATTGAGAGACAGAGATATCTATATAGATATATATAGATTTTAATTAATTTAATTATTTGACTTTCAATTTTAATGAGAAGTTGTCATTCATGCATCGTGTATGCAAATTAATTCAAGGTTAATTGTCAGTATATTTCCCTGTCTATATTGGTTACCCCTTGAAGTTGACTTGCCCTAGTATAAGAAGATCAAATATTTATAAATTGACTTGTCTTCGATTCTGTTTTTAAATTGTATCGCGAAATATCAACATTAATTGCAAACAAAAACTCAAATTTGTGGACTCACTCACACAATTCAATATTGGATTTTCACAGTTTGCTCGGATTGTGCTTTGTCATTAATTCAAATTGTGCGTGCGGGGATTAATTTCGACGTTTTGTTTGCTATTAATGTTGATGTATCAAGTAGGGTATTTAATAGCCATTTGACTTAATAGTTGTATAATACCATTTTATAAAATTTGATACTTGTTGTACGGGAAAGAAATAAACCTTCTCGTATAATCCTGTTGATCAAGATTGCACTCCTCTGTATGTCGTCGCTTTACTCCCTGAAAACACAAACGTGAGCTAGCCGTGGTGTGTCTTGGGATACCTCTCTGATGCCTAAGTTAGCAAAATAGACAAATAGATAAAAAGCTCTGTGTATTCGGGAATCAAAGTTGTGTTACCCTTCCATAGGTGATGTTTGTGAGCTTGTGTAGGTTCCGTGTGGCACAATCCCAGTAGGACTTTTACTCCTCCATATAGAGTCCTCATAGGATTCATACTCCTGAAAGACAATACTTATCCTTCAACACCCCCTTCACTGCACAAACCAAATGAGATGGTTTTACCATGGTCAGACTTCAATATGGCCGAGATAAGCATGGCTATACTAAGCCGCAGATTAGACCGAGATAACTTTAGCTCGGCTCTTCCATTCACTGCTCTTACCTCGGCTCTCCCAATGCTAACCATGGTATGTTCTTGACCGGGATAACCAATACTACGGTCCTGACCGGGATAACTTTGTGCTTCACGATCGAACTTACCTGGGACCGGAGTAACTTTATGTCTCTTGCGGACCGGAGTAACTTAATGCCTCTTTTCACTCGGCCCTTCGTATTGTTGGCCCATAACGGCCCATTACCCAGCTCGGCCCAATTTTCATATAAATTACCCTCTCAATTGCCCCTTAATTCCATCTGCGTAGCATGATAAGGATTACCTGTTTTACTAGCCGAGCTAAAAAACTTTAGTCTTACGACCGGGCTAAACTCTAAATCTTTTACAGCTGTGCAAAATCTCTTTAGCCTTTCCAGCCGAGCTAAAAAACTGTTTAGCCTCTCTAGCCGAGCTAAATTCACACCAGTCTCTAGCTGTCCGGTCAAAACGTCTCTTCAATCATAGTAACTGAATCGCTTCTTATTCCAAGGACACGTGGCACACTTTGATTGGCCTAATGCAGCTATCACGCCGTCTTCGTACTCCGTATTTTTTGAACAGTTCCCACCTTTTTCCATTCTCTCTACACAAAAACAAACCCTAATGCTCTGAATCAGTCACTCTACTATTCACCTTCTTTCCTCTCTCTCTTCAAGCCTCTATTTTTCCTCAACTCCGTGCTTGCTGTGTTCTTCATTGCTACGACTTCCATTTCCTTCTACTCATCCTTGTAAGCTTCAGAAATCTGTTCTATTTTTCTTGTTTTCGCATTTGTTTAATCCATAGTATTTGTTTTATGTGTTTTTGCAAAACACATTTTACTTCCATTTTTTTGCCTTGCCTTGCCTTGCGTTTTTTGCAAAAACTTAGGAATAGAACCACTCTAATTTGAGAAATAATTATTAGAAACACTAGTTTTGATCCAAAATCATAATATAACCGAACTAGGAAGTTGTTTGTAGTGGATGTCAATTTAGGCAGACCATTCAACCAAACCAACACTTCATGCTATATACCAGTAGTTTAAACAAGTCGAACCATCTTTTGATTTACTTTAGCCGAGCTAACAAACCATACTAAGTCTGCGTAATAGTGTGCTTGATAGTCTTAACCACGGCCGAGCTATAACTAGGGGCTAGACCAGCCTTCATAGTTCAAACCGAACTGAGAGCGCTGCCCCTAGAGGCTCAATCGGGCTGATAAAACCCTTGCACAAACCGAGATAACAAAACCCCCTTGCACGAACCGAGATAACAGTCCCTTGTGAAAACCGGGATGACAAACCCTTTGTACAAACCGAGCTATCGAACCCCTTGCTCAAAACCGAGCTAGGGCTACATTTGTCTTGCCTTTATTTCTTTTAACACGGTCTCACGATCTGTGCTTAACACTTGTTTTTCACTTTGTAGCTTTAGGTTGCCCAGGCACTCCTTTGAGTGCTCAACCGAGCTACTCAGCACCTTTCTCAAACCGAGCTAAGACAAGCTTAATTTATTCATAACTTATAAATGGGGAAGTATAGGTTTTTAGTAAACACACCTGGTGGAATAGTTGAATTTCGAAAGGATTATAACATCCCTGATGATGTTCACCTCACCCTAGCCGATCTAGACACCACCCCATGGGGAAACCCCGGCTTTGTTCCCTTTACCCTTTTATCCATTATAGAAACCGGACTAAGATTCCCTGTACAGCCTTTACTTTGTGAATTCCTTAGGCAAACTAGGATATGTCCCACCCAGCTATCCACAAATTCATACCGCATAATAAATGGCATTGCCGAGCTAACGTCGAGCTGGCATTAACCTTGGCTTAGCTGAACTCTTCCATTAATACTCTATAGGCTCAAAAGAGGACGGTTGGGTTTATTATTTAAGAATACGATGCCGACGTGAGAAAATAATAAAGGACACACCATACAAAGATTTAAACGACGATGATTTTTTCTAGGTATTTGGGAATTTTGAAGACCACCAAGCCCAGATCCCAGGCTGTAGTATAAACTGGAAGAAAGGAACCCCCGGTATAATTACCTCGGCTAGTTTGCATGCTCCTTTTTATTTTGGTTTTCTATTCCTGAACCGAACTGACAGTTGTCTTCTTTATGCAGATTCAGCCTACCTTAAGTCACTATACAGTTACCCCAATCTAGATACCCTTCACGCCGCACTACGATATCCTGAAAGGAGTTGGGCCAAGTTGCTGAATTTTGAACCGACGTCTGAATCTGACGATCGAAAAAGCGAATAACGGACTTCTTCTTTGGAAGGCGGCTCCTAATCGGATCCATCCTTGCCTTAAATCAACCTGGTCCGAACTACTGCCGAAGAAGAGATGGCAAAGAGGAACAGAGTAAGGGCCCTTCTAACCGAAACAAACCGAGCCAAGGTACCACCACCAAACCAGACTTAGGAAACCGTAGTGGCCCTTCCATCTCAACAACTCTCCTCATCTCGCCCAAGCAAGCGTGCCCGGACTACCCCAACTGAGCAACGTCTTGTTGATGAAGATGAAACTACTCTTCCATTAAGCCCTCCACCGAGCCCGTAACCGGAGCACTCCGACTGAGCCAGCTCCTCCAAGTGGGCACCCAAACTGACTTTTCAAAACCGAGATATTCAGGACACTGACTCAGTGGTCGCTGAAAAAGATCACTTAATGGCATTTAACCTTGTCAAGAGTGTTTGCCTTCCAGCAGACATGGAGCACCACCAACACCTGACCGAACTAAGGGCCATCCGTTCGGCCACGAAATCCATGGTGCTTGTAAGTAGCTTCTTCTGTTAACCTTTCTAATTTGCACAACTTTCATCTCGGTTTGATTACAAGTCTCCCCATTCTTTTGCAGGCCATACAAAAGAGCCACATCACTCATAAGCGTGTGCTCGAACTTTGTAAGACTACAAGGCAAGCCCTGGCTGAAGTGACTGAAAAGACGGCCGAGCTAGAACAAGCCATGAAGCAAATAGCCGAGCTAAAATCCGAGAACGGTCGTTTGACTGGACTTGTTAGCTCGGCTGAAGCAGAAAAACAAAAAGCTGCAACCGTAATAAAAGACAAATATCTACGCAAATTGGCTAAACTTGAGGGAAAGAAAAATACCGAGATAGAGCAGCTGAAGAAGAGTGCTGATGATGCCGAGCTCCGGGGTTACAAGAAGGGGGAGGCGGCTTACATTAAACAATGTGAAGCTGCCAAGGATCTCTTCTTCAAGTGCGGTTGGAAGGCGGCTGTAGAGCAGCTCGGTCATGGTCCAGAGACCGAGGTCTTCAACGCTCCTGCATACTTCATTCCAAGCTTTATGACGGAATATGTTGCTACCCTTCAGCAACAATTTCTTAAGGACTCAGATGATAAAGAAGACACCGTGCCCAAAGATACCCCGGTTGTCAATGATCTTGTCGATCAGTCAGTTCGGTTGGAGCCAATGGTGGAAGACTTGACCAACGAGCTGCCTACTGAGACCGAGCTCCCTAATGAGATCGTACTCCCGTTTGAAACCGAGCTCCGGGTTGATATTGATGCTGATCTAGATGATTTGTTTAACTGACTTTGTATCTTCGTCTTTTTCTTTTTTTTGCTTTTTTTTTTTTTGTTTTCTTTGTTTTTAGAAACAAATTGTAATCGGACTGAGGCCCCACCTTTTGTACTTGCTTTGAATTTTCAATGAAGTCTGCTTTTTTGTTCAAACTCTCATTTCGGTTGATCTCTATACTTGTATTTTAGTTTCTGATTGAAGTCTTGGATGAGGTATAGCAATCGCTTGCCGAGATAGTTTATATCGGTCTTTAACATTTGCAACTATAAGTACACCTGCCAACCACTCTTTTAGCCGAGATAACCTACTTCGGCTGAAGAGTACTAAGAGTTGGTTTAGTCCAGCCAACCACTCGTTAGCCGATATTCTTACTTCGGCTGAAGAGTAGTAAGAGTTGGTTTAATCCAGCCAACCACTCTTTAGCCGATATCCTTACTTCGGCTGAAGAGTAGTAAGAGTTGGTTTAATCCAGCCAACCTCTAAATTGGTTATTTCTGCCAATTTAGAAAAATGTTTGGTTTATTCTGACCAAACGTCCTGCAGCCTGGATCCTTATCCTGTGCTTAGGAAGGGTGTTGGTTTAATCCAGCCAACCTCTAATATTGGTTATTCTTACCAATTTAGAAAAATGTTTGGTTATTCCGACCAAACATCCTGCAGCCTGGATCCTTATCCTGGGCTTAGGAAGGGTGTTGGTTTAATCCAGCCAACCTCTAAGTTGATTTTTTCTAGCCAACCTAGGGTAAAGTGTTTGGGTATTCCGGCCAAACGTCCTGCAGCCTGGATCCTTATCCTGGGCTTAGGAAGGGTGTTGGTTTTTCCGGCCAACCTCTAAGTTGATTTTTTCCAGCCAACCTAGAGTAAAGTGTTTGGTTTATTCCGACCAAACGTCCTGTAGCCTGGATCCTTATCCTGGGCTTAGGAAGGGTATTGGTTTTTCCAGGCAACCTCTAAGTTGGTTTTTTCCAGCCAACCTAGAGTAAAGTATTTGGTTCATTCCGACCAAACGTCCTGCAGCCTGGATCCTTATCCTAGGCTTAGGAAGGGTGTTGATTTTTCTGGCAAACTATGTTTACAATGTTCCTAACTCACTAAAACTATCTTTTATAAAAAATAACTTATACTGAAAAGAATCTACTTGTTTTATTGAGAAAGGAAAGGGAAATTACATATGCTTGAAAAAAGTTAAAAATAAAATAATCTGAGATTGGCAGTGTTCCATGGCCTGGGAATGGCTTTGTCGTCCTCATCTTCCAAGTGGTATGCCCATTTTCCTGCTAATCCAATCACTTTGTAAGGTCCTTTCCAATTGGGCCATAACTTGCCATCTCCTGGTACTATGGTGTTTCCCATCACTTTGCGCAGCACCCAATCGCCGATCTTGAATTGCCTTGGATGCACTATTTTGTTGTATTTCCTGGATAACTCTTGTTGGTATGAGGCAATGTGAACTAGTGCTCTTTCTCTTCTTTTTTCTGCAAGGTCAAGCTCCAATGCTATGGCTTCGCCATTTAAGTCTGGATCAAAATTTTCGCTTCGAATTGTGAGGAGACCAACTTCTAGTGGGATTACTGCTTCCATACCATAGGCTAAAGAGAATGGAGTTTCTCCTGTTAACCACCGAGGTGTGGTATGGTAAGCCTATAAAACATGAGGGAGTTCTTCTGCTCACTTGCCTTTTGCTTTCTCTAGCCTTTTTTTGAATCCATCCAAGATGACTTTGTTTGATGCTTCTGCCTGACCATTTGTTTGGGGATATGCCGGTGTAGAATTGTAGAACTCTATCTTGTACTCTTCACAAAAGCCTCTAAAGATTTTGCCATCGAACTGAGTGCCGTTGTTTGATATTAGGGCTTTTGGTTTGCCAAACCGAGTGATGATGTTCTGCCAGACAAACTTCTTCACGTCTTTTTCCTTGATTAATGCTAAGGCTTCTTCCTCCACCCACTTTGTGAAGTAGTCAGTTGTTGCAAGAAAGAACTTCCTGTTGCCTGGTGCTGTTGGAAGTGGTCCCACTATATCCAAGCCCCATATTGCAAAGGGCCATGGGCTGGTTAAGAGTAGAAGTTCTCTGGCAGGTTGATGTATTTGGTGTGCGAACTTCTGACATTTCTCGCACTTCTTCACATATTTCTCTGAGTCTGCTTGCATGTAAGGCCACCAATATCCTTGCGAGATTGCCTTATATACTAATGATCTTCCTCCTTGATAGCTTTCGCACACGCCTTCGTGTATTTCGAACAAGAATGCTTCAACTTTGCTGGGATGAACACACTTTAGGTACAGTCCTGAGAATGATTTTTTGTATAATGCCAAAGATGGGGAGAGCCAAAATCGCTACGACTTCGTTCTTATTTTGTTGGCCTCTTTCTTTTCTTCCGGTAAGGTGCCATTTTTTAGAAACATTATGATAGGATCCATCCATGAAGGGCCTAACTCTGTGCAACATATCCCTTCTGCTTCGGAGTCTTCAATGCTTGGTCTAGGTAGGTAGTCGATTAGCAATGGATGAGGGATGGAAGTATCTGCCATTGAAGTGAAGCTTGCTAATTCATCTACTCTGCTGTTTTCCTCTCTGCCGATTTGTTTTATCTTGACTACTTTAAATTTCTTGATTTCTGTTCTGACCAACTCTTGGTACTTAGCCATCCTGTCGTCCTTTGCTTCGTAGTCGCCTGAAATTTGGTTTACCACCAGCTGTGAGTCGCTGTAAACCATTAGTTCGGTAGCCTTTATGTAGAATGCTGATTTGAGGCCTGCAAGAAACGCTTCATACTCCGCTTCGTTGTTTGATGCTGGGAAGCCCAGGTTGACTGCTTGCTCCACTACTAGGCCGTCTGGAGAGATGAGGACTATGCCGAGTCCTGCTCCATGCCAGTTGGATGCTCCATCCACGAAGAGCTTCCACATCTCTCCAACGAATAACTTCTAGCAAATGGAGGGATTAGATGATGCCTTGGGGTCCAAAATGTTGCTGGTGTTTTCTTTAAGGTCCATACTTGCTGTTTGCCTCTTGTTATCTGATTCTACCAAGTCGTTATTTGTTGGTGAGTCTTGGCTTGGTGTAGCATGGTTTGCTTCTTCCTTGTTTTTTTTACAGTGCGCCTTGGGGTGCATTTGAGTATCTGTCTGGGAGGTTGCGTTATTCCAGCGTCAACTTCCATCCCTAGTTCGGTTGTGTCAGTCAGGTCGATTGGGTAGATATGATGACTTCCTAAGGTAAATTCTACGACAAAGTCTGCCAAAGCTTGGGCCTTTATCGCGGTTCTGGGTTGGAACTTGATGTCAAATTGTCCCAACTCTACTGCCCACTTCAAAATTCTCCCAGAAAAGTTCGCCCTTTCAAACAAAGCTTTTAATGAGAAAGTTGTGAAGACGACTATGGTGTGGGCATGAAAGTAGTGTGACAACTTCCTTGAGGCCATCATCAAGGCCAAGGCTAGTTTTTCCAGTGGTAAGTACCTTGTTTCGGCGCCCAATAATGTCTTGCTGACATAAAAGATGGGCAGATGTTGGATTCCTTCCGCTCGGACCAACACTGCGCTAATTGCATGCTGAGAGACTGCCAGGTACAAGAAGAGTTTTTCTCCAGGTAATGGGGTGACAAGTAGTGGTGAAGAAGACATGTATTCTTTCAAGTTTTTCAGAGCGTGGTCGCATTCTTCGTCCCACTCAAATTTGGCTTTTAAAGCATAGAAAAATGGTCGTAGTATGTCTGACGACCGGCTAATGAATCGGTTGAGTGCAGTTGCCCTGCTAGTGAGATGCTGCACTTCTTTTACTGAGTTAGGCCTCTCCAGATCCTGAATAGCTTTGATCTGGGAGGGGTCTGCTTCTATACCCCGGTTGGTCACCAAGAAGCCTAGGAATTTGCCAAATCCTACTCCGAATGCACATTTAGATGCATTGAGGCGCAACTTGTTCTTCTTTAGGATCTCAAACATCTCACCTAGGTCCTTGAGATGGTCATTCTTATCCTTGCTTTTGACCACCATGTCGTCGATGTAGGCCTCCATTGTTCTGCCTAACAACGGCTCAAACATCTTGGTGACCATTTTCTGGAATGTTGCCCCTGCGTTCTTTAGGCCAAAGGGCATGACCTTGTAATGTCTGATCCTCTTGGAGTTGCAAAGGACGTGACCTCCTGGTCTGGTTCATACATGGCGATTTGATGGTAGCCTCTGTACGCATCAAGAAAGCTAAGTCGGTTATGCCCTGCCATTAGGTCTACTAGTTGATCTATCCGTGGTAGAGGGAAGCTGTCATTTGGGCATACTTTGTTGACTGTTTTGTAGTCGATGCAGACACGCCATTTGCCATTCTTCTGTGGCACTACCACTGTATTAGAGATCCATCTAGGGTAGTGCACCTCTCTGATTGCTCCTGCCTCTAGTAGGTTTCCTACTTCTTCCGCCACTATCTCGGCGTGGTGGAGTGCCGATCTGCGTGTGCGCTGAATGATTGGTCTGGCGGATGGGTAGACATTGAGTTGGTGACAAATGAAGTTAGGATCAATGCCTGGCATGTCGCATGGTATCCAGGCGAACACTTCGATGTTAGAGGTCAAGAATTCCAAGACTTCTAATCTCTCAGTGCTGGACAACGACGAACCAAGCAAAAAGAACTTATCCAGGTTCTTTTCATCTATTCTTACCTCTACCAAGTCTTCCATCGCTTTTTGATTATCTGCTTTGCCGACATCTACGAACAGTTCATTACTCTCAGGTTCTTCCACCGAATGAACATATCCCTTGGCAGTGTGGCTGCCATTCACAGTGACAAAGCATTACTTAGACATGATCTGGTCTCCAAAGACTTCTTCAATTACCCCAGCTTCATTGGGGAACCGCATTACTTGATGGTAGGATGACGCTACCGATGTTCTTCTCAAGATTATATTGTAAGTGGAAGGGACTTTTAACACCCAGAATTCCACTTGTTTTGTAACGCTTCCTACTCTGACTAGTAGGATTATTTTGCCGACTAGCCATTCTGGTATTGAATTGAATCCAATCGGGGAATCTGACGGGTGCCAAGTCTTTGTCTTGTAGCTTCAATTATTTGAATGTTTCGTAATACATTATCTTACATGAACTACCCTAGTCAATCAAAATCCGCTTGACGTCACAATCCTTGACTTGGAGAGTGACAACTAGGGCATCATTGTGGAGACAATATATCCTTGCCAAGTCTCTATCTGAAAAAGACATGATGTTCGTAGCCACTGTCTTCCCTTTTTTGATAGTATGTTGTGCACTTAGTACCTCCCTTAAGTGCTCGGCCTTCTTGATTGATCCTTTGAGCTCGCATACACGCTCAGGTTCGAAGATTCCATGTATCACATTGATTACGCCTTGAGGTGGGGCGTCGATTGGCATCCTGTTAGGGTTATTGTGGTCCTGGGGGGCTGGTTGCGTCCCTCATTCAATATATTTATCCAGGTGACCTGCTGCCACCAACTCCTCCTGGTGATGTCTCAATGGCGTGCAATTTTCATTGCGGTGCCCCTTTTCTTTATGGAAGGTGCACCATGACCTTTCGTCGTAGTCCTTCTGAGCCTCTCCTAGCTTAGCAGGCCATCTGACGAAAGGTTCGTCATGTATCTCGCTTAGAATCCGGTAGATTGGCTTTTTGAATACTGTGGTAATGGCAGTGCGGACTCTCAACCACCTTTTATCCTGGTCTTCTCCGTTATCCCGCCTACCTCGTCCATTTTTGCTCGGACGGTCTACCGTGTTAACCTTTGTTGAGGCCTTTTTCTCCGGTATTGAGGTCGTGTCAGGTTTTGTTTTGGTACGGGCGCCATCCTCTTCTACCCTGATGTGCAGATGCACTCTTTCTATCAAGGCCTCCATGGTAAGGGGTGGCATCATAGTGATTGAGTCCCTTAGTCTATTCCCGACTAGAAGGCCTCTTTTGTACTGTGCAATGGCTAGATTGGTGGGGCAGTCCCCAATCTGGTTGAAGGTCTCCCAGTAGCGACTATTGTAGGATCTAAGTGTCTCCTTGTCGCTCATGTCAATGGAGAAAAGCTGGTCGATCTCCACTGGCGTTTTGGTGTTAGATTACGAACCTTATTCTGACGCCTCTGCTAGTTGTGCCGGAGGCTATCTTTATACGGAAGTTTTTCGAACCAAGTCGGGCCTAGATCGCCCAGGCTTGATGGGAAGAGGATACACATCAAAGCCTCGTTGCGTCGATATACCGCCATAACCTGGCGGAAGTGGCTTAGGTGCATGTAGGGGTCTGTCTTCTCCTCGTACCTGGTGAATTTGGGGTGAAGGAAGCCTAAAGGTAGGGGCGCGTTTTCAATTCTTTGGAGCGAGCAGGTCTGCGACCTCACTAATGCTTTGTCTGTTGGTTCGTAGGTAGGCCGTGGTAATGGCATTCCAATCTCAATGCTTCCGTGCGTCCGAGGAGCCAACCGCTGAAGAGCAGATACCCTGCGAGGGTCGCGCGCCTTATTATCCTCCTTTCATCGTGCCCTTTCTTCTAGTACGGTTCGTAAGTTGGATGATCTTGGCAACTCCGTCTGCCTGGATGATGTCTGGTGTGTGCGCGAGGGCCGATAGGTGCTTTCCTCAGTATACGACCTCTCAGCCCTCGTTCTCTTAAACCTGAAGCAACGAGTCCTGGAGGTTCCGGATTGAGTATCGCCCGTCCTGAGGCTTCTACTCTCTGCTTGTGATGGCGTGGTATGCCAACTGCGATCTTCTGAGTGGTAAGGGGGCGTGTTGACTTTACGCCCCTCTCCTGTCGCCACCCATTTTCCCTTGATCTGGCATTTCATGGCCTCCATATCCGCCGTCATCTTCCTTATTAATTCATCCTGTTCTTTCACGCGACCCTCTAGAGTTTGGGGGTTGATCCTCCGCCTTTGTCTGTCAGGACTTTGTGAACAAGAGTGGCGAAACATTATTCGCCTCCCTTAGCATTCCTCACGGGATGCATCATTGTGGCTCCAAGTTCGCCATAGGAGGGATAGAAGGCAAACCTTCGAGTCTCGCATCTCCCTCTGGTGTTTGTCCGTTAATGGCGGACTGTGGTAAATCCTCGTTGTGCGCCATTGATTCTAAAGAGGAAGAGCTTGATCAAGAGGTTTTGTTCTTGTTTGAAATTTCCACAGACGGCGCCAATTGCACGGGAAAGAAATAAACCTTATCGTATAATCCTGTTGATCAAGATTGCACTCCTCCGTACGTCGTCGCTTTACTCCTTGAAAACACAAACGTGAGCTAGCCGGCGGGTGTGTGCCGGATACTTCTCCAATGCCTAAGTTAGCAAAATAGACAAATAGATAAAAAGCTCTGTGTATTCGAGAATCAAAGTTGTGTTACCCCTCCATAGGTGATGTTTGTGAGCTTGTATAGGTTCCGTGTAGCACAATCCCAGTTGGACTTTTACTCCTCCATATAGAGTCCTCCTAGGATTCATACTCCTGAAAGACAATACTTATCCTTCAACACCCCCTTCACTGCACAAACCAAATGAGATGGTTTTACCATGGTCAGACTTCAATATGGCCGAGATAAGCATGGCTATACTAAGCCGCAGATTAGACCGAGATAACTTTAGCTCGGCTCTTCCATTCACTGCTCTTACCTCGGCTCTTCCAATGCTAACCATGGTATGTTCTTGACCGGGATAACCAATACTACGGTCCTGACCGGGATAACTTTGTGCTTCACGATCGAACTTACCTGGGACCGGAGTAACTTTATGTCTCTTGCGGACCGGAGTAACTTAATGCCTCTTTTCACTCGGCCCTTCGTATTGTTGGCCCATAACGGCCCATTACCCAGCTCGGCCCAATTTTCATATAAATTACCCTATCACTTGTAGTGTTTATATTTCTCTCTCATTATAAGGAGTTGTTTGTAAGTATTTATTTTGGATAGGGGTCATTGTTGTGATTTTCCTAGTTGTGCTACCTATAGTGCCTTAAACGGCATCGTTTCAATTTATTCTTTTTTTTTTTTTTTTTGTCAAATTATGTTCTCAACTTCTTATTGTGCCTCTTTCTTGAATAATGTATTTTTTTTTTAATTATGCTATGCCACAATGCCTTTTGCTTTTTTATTATTTTTTTTAAATTATCTTTTCAATCTATACTGCTTGCATTTTAAAAAAATAAAATTGTTTAATTTTTTTCCCTATTAAAATAATGTAATCTTTTAATTTAGGATAAATCATAAATATATCTTATGAGATTTGTTTAAAATATGAATCGTCACCTGTGATTTGAAATTGATAGGACGAATTACACTAACAATTCCTATAGTTTGGGACTCGTATTACTTTCGTCCCTAACTTTTCAATTGTGACACATTTGACCTTAAATTTTGAATCTTACTCCAAATAAGAACAATTGAAGACCATTGCTCAATTTCGAGGACAATGTCATCAATTTGATATAATATAAACTAATTTCACCAAAATAATTGTCAAAAAAAATATTTTAAAATTTTTAAAAATTATTTTTACACACCAAAAATAAAATTATGTAAAATTGAAAAATTGTAGCGCCCTCAAAATAATACATAATTCCATCATCTAACAGTTCTATATACAAGATAGAGAAGTCACATTTCCATACATACATCAGAGTTAATATTACAAAAGAGTATTTCATATAAGTTACAAATGTTTACAAAAATAATAGAATGCTCTACGGCTTACATCTTTCCAAGTTGTGACTTGGTTACATAAAGAAGAGTTCTAACTCTTTTACAAGTAAAACCATCGGCTTAGGTTTACAGTTAAATACCAAACAGACAAACAAAAAAATGAAGCCTTCAGCTCCAAACCTCCCGAACTATACCTTTGGAGATGGCATATCATCTGTACCTGAAAATGGTGTCCCAAGTAGGGTGAGTCAAAACCCAGTAGAAATATGCTAAACCAAATATGAGAAATAACTAAAATACTAGCATTCGACAAATGTTCTACACTTGTAAAAAACAATTTTCACCCGTTCCATAACCCAACGACAATTATATGCATATTTCAATCCTCTTTCATTTATTTATCCAAATAGGTTCATAGATATGGCTCATCGTTTACCCAAACAGTTTGAAATGAGGCTATAACTCATATTATCAATACTTCAATCATTAACAATTCAAAATAAGACTACAACACGTATTATCAACACTTTAATCATTAACTTCAGTCATATACTTCCATTTATAAGATTTCGGGACTTTCACCCTGGACACTCCGGCCAACTTAATTATCAATGGAGTCCATCCCCTATCTCCTCCTAAACAATGGAATACATCTCATATCTCCTCCCAAGCAAGATACATTTACAATGTATTAAAGCATATAATCACATATGAAGTACATCCCCTATCTCCTCCCAAACAATGATACATATACAATATATTTAAACTCTTTATCATATACAATGATCAATTAAGGTACATGTTCAATGTGTTAATCCAACCATCATATTCAATGACATATTCTAATTGATTAGTTTTAATTTGCCTAATCATCATGTAGTTCTACAACAATCATGACTATCTTCCACCGATAGCCCAAAACAGTTATCTCTATACAAATAAATAAGTTTATCAACCAGATAATTTATCAAATTTTCCATAGGTGAGTGATTTACCAATCCCACTACACCATTACATCACTAACCTTCCCAATTTCATAATTATCAAACCAATTTCACATTTCCACTAAATCACTTATTTAATTCCAATTTGGGCAAATCTTCCCCCTTTTCTCAAATTTTGCAATCAAGGCCAAATTTTACCCATAATATACTATTAACCCATTATCAAAGTCTCGAGACACATGTGAAGCCCAAATAAGAAAAACCCTCTTGTGTTATTTCAAATCAAATCCTAACTTTACCCCAAACTCCCAAACACCATCATCTATACAAAATAACCAACATTTATGTCAAAACTCATAAGAATGAGTAGATTATCCCTACTTCAAAAGGAGAAGCCCAAAGAAGAAGATAAAGAAACTCGAAAGTGCTCGAAAGTCCAACTTTTTTGGATTAAAATCTAGCCCACGCAAAGGTCTACCCTTTTTACAAAGGGACTAAGATAGAGACACCCTAAATCAAGTGTATTTGTAGAGAGAATGAGTGTATAGAGAGAGAGAGTCGGATCTAGGGTTTGTATGAAAAAGAGAATGAAAAAGTGATGTATAACACGCTGCTCCCAACTGATATATTCGAGACTCGCTCAAGTAAAGAAGTGGTTGCTCGAGCGACCAGACACAAAAGAACCTCGCTCGAGCGAACAATGCGAAGCTTCAGGTCTGCAACCCAGAAGCACGCTCGAGCGTAAGAGTTCTCGCTCGAGCGAAAAAACACAAAACATAGAGTTCACTCGCTCAAGCGACAAAAGCCTCGCTCGAGCGAAAAATAACAACTTTCAGGTCCAAACCAGACGCAGACGTAGATGCACGCTCGAGCACAAGAGTTCTCGCTCGAGCCAAGAGACACATCAAAGAAAGCTGGCTCGTGCGCAAAAAGCATCGCTCGAGCAAAGATGCCAAATTTTGGACAGCAATCATTTATTCCAACTCACAACTAACCTGATCCAATCTTACCCAACACATCCCAAAACTCAAATACAGAGGATTTAAAGGACGAAAACAAGGTATAGACAACAACAACCATGACGGAGTCCAAGTCCAGAACAAAAAATCTTTTACGCATTTATTTATTTATTTTACCAAATTAATTTTTATTATATATTTGTATGATTATCATGTAATGGGTGGTTATTAGATTTTTAATGTGTAATCAATATATTTAATATATGAAATATTTTTAGTTTTGAATTTTTTGATTTAACGGATTGGTTTAATAATGATATCAAAGTTATCGCCATATTTGACTTTTGAAAAAATAGAAACTACTTTAATGAAAATAAAAATAACCACTCATTACATGATCATCATCCAAATATATAATAAAAATTAATTTGGTAAAAAAAATTAAATAAATATGTAAAAGATTTATCAATTTTACATAATTTTATCTTTGGTGGGTAAAAATAATTTTTAAAAATTCAAAAATATTTTTTTGATATTTATTTTTGTCAAATTAGTTTATATTTTATCAAGTTGATGACTTTGTCCTTAAAATTGAACAATAGTATCTTCACTTGTTCTTATTTGGAACAATATTCAAAATTTAAGGTCAAATGTGTCACAACTAAAAAATCAAAGATCAAAGTAACACAAGTCTCAAACTATAGAGACCATCAGTGTAATTTGCCCAAAATGATATATTAACGTTTCTTAATATTTAATGGGAATACATGGACACCCATAACATTTTGAATATATCATAGATACCTCTTAGACATTTGAAATTTATATCACAAACACCCTTATCATTTAGTAAAAATACATGAATACCCCTTAATATTTTAGAAAAGATCACAAACATTTCTTTCAACTTAAATAATGTCATAATATTAATTAAATGATTTGATTTAATAAAATTAAAAACACAAGGTTTATTTTGTTAAAGGTTAGAACTCAAAGATTTTTATATTGTGGGAGCGAATAAATAGAAGAGGAAGAAGGGTATATCCCATAAGTCAAAAATTATTACGGCTCGTACCAATCAACTTAGATCTTAGAATATACTGAGATCATTGAATAGGCGGAGATTTATGTTGGAATAAACAAAAGGATAATAAGTAAAAGGTGGGCCTTTGGGTTCGAGGTCGAAGAATGAATATAAATCTGAGAGCTTGGATTTAGAAAGGTATGTAAGAAAAGAAACACTTCACTAAATTAAGTAAACAAGCTTTCTTGAGTAGAAAAACTAACTTGCCTGTCGGAGTGCTAATCCCGGCACCCCCGACTGGAGTATTTATGTTTGCAGGTGACTAGCTGAGTATCAAGAGCGTCTCCCAGGATCTGAAGAGTATTTCCAAAACCACTTCCCCATAATTGGCGCCATCTGTGGGAATACTCAAATACATCCATGGAAGGCATGACTCAAGATTCTCCGATAGCTACTGATGCGATCACACAGAGAGTCGACCTCACTCGCAAACATGCTTTCGAGAAGAAATCATTCTTTGCAAGACGTGCCTTGAATGTCGATTCACCAACCACTTCGATGCTAGCTACCTTGGAATGAGCTAGAAAGACCAAACAGAGTTTAGACAGCACCATCGCTGAGAACAAACGCCTTCGCCGCGATCTGGCCTCGGAAATAGCAAAGCCCAAACAAACAGTGCGCCAGGTCTCTAAGTGATCCCCAAGGGCAGGAGACCAACGGTCTCGGGCCCGACAGCAAAACACCGACGCTCGTTGTGCTTCAACCGATTACTTTAAGGAGTTGACACAAGACGAACGTCTCCAGCGAAGTGTTCCACACGATAACATCCATATGATATACAGCTTGCCGGAAGCGCCGGCCATACATGCAATCCAGTCTCTCCGGGCCCTCGGCTGACAACTCACGCCCGACCATGACCGAGAATCACCAAGCATCACCTTCGGCGATTACGATTTGATCGGCGTAATGCTCCTCGCATTGATCCTTTGGTTGTCGCGCTTACGCGTAAACCGGTTCACCGTCGAGCAGCGTTCTTATAGACGAGCGACGCCGGAGGTCATGTATTATAAAACCTTCATCAAACTCGGTTTCACCGAATCAGATCTGACTCCGGCCCCTTATCCACTATTCGGCAAATTCCTGGGTTATATCGTCAACCACCGCGGAATCGAAGCCAACCCGAGGCAAGTCACAGCAATCTTGGAACTTGGTTCCCCCCGATCAGTAAAAGAAGTCCAAAAGTTGATGGGGATGGCCGCTGCACTCAATAGATTCATCAGTCGGTCAACAGACCGATGCAGACAATTCTTCCAGACGTTACGTCAAGGCAAAGCTTTTGAATGGTCCGCCGAATGCGGCGACTTTCACCGCTCAAAACTTACCTCCGGTCAGTGCCTCTCTTGACAACACCAGCTGCCGGTGACCTTCTCATTCTGTATCTAGCAGTCTCCGATAGGGCCGTCAGCGCCGTATTATTAAAAGAAGAAGAAGCGGCGGCGATGTATTATGTGAGCAAGGCAATGGTCGATCTGAGACACGCGTTATCTTCATTGGAAAAACTCATCTAACCTTGGTCATGGCGTGAAAAGCGATGCATTACTTCTAGGGGCATAGCATTGGGGTGATAGCAGATTACCCCCTCCGATCAGTACTACGAAGTGCGGAAGCATCAGGACGTGTTTCAAAATGGGCTTTTGAACTCGGCCAATATGACATTCAGTTTTTACCCAAAACCGCAATCAAGGGACAGGTACTTGCCGACTTTGTGGCCGAATTCACAGGCGGGCTTTCCGACCTTAAACCTGCTGACGTTCTTCCAAAGGATGAAGTTCGATCAAAGTCGAACTGGAGAATTTATGTTGGGGATATTTGGCAGCTATACTGTGATGGATCGTCTAATCAACGGGGCTGCGGCGCCAGCGTAGTAATCATGTCTCTCAACGGCGCAGTAATAGAGCAGGCTGTGAAGCTTGGCTTCGAAGCATCAAATAACGAGGCCGAGTATGAAGCCCTCTTAGCCGGTCTACGAAATGCCCATATTCTTGGCGCTCGGCGTTTGCTAGTGTTTTGTGACTCTAAATTGGTCATCAACTAGCTAAAGGGAAGTCTGTTGCAAAAAACGACCGTATGGTTGCCTATATGTAAGCGGCCAACTCTTTGCTAACGAGTTTGACCATCCTGTTGAACCAAATAACACGTAATCAAAACACACCGCGGATGCCTGGCATGCCTAGCCTCCCCATCAATTACGAACTCAAGCGGACCATTGAAATAGGTTTCATCTCGGGCCGAGTATCGACGCCGGAGAAACCCACATTAATATTATAGAATCCACATCAAGTTGGATGGACCCCATAGCCGGATTCCTCTCTTCTGAACAACTCCCAGAGGACAAAAAAGAAGCACACAAGCTACGCAATAAGGCCCTGCGATACTATCTGGATCCATAGGGAGGGCTTTACAAAAAGTCCCTCTCCTCCCTATTTGGAATCGTACACTTCGGATAAAGTGGAGGAACTTCTAAGCGAGATACATGAGGCGGTTGTGGAGCCCACTCTGGACGCTCTCTCGCCCATCGAGCTATAGCGAGGGTATTATTGGCCGACAATGAGGCCGGCGAAACTTATGTTAAAAGATGCGAACAGTGCCAAAAGTTCTCCCCACTAACCCATTTGCCCGCCGAAGAGTTGAACTCTATCACCAGTCCCTGGCCGTTTGCTCAATGGGGGCTTGATATTGTAGGACCGTTGCCCAGGGCCCCAGGAAACAAGCGATTCCTAATCGTAGCAACAGATTACTTTACAAAATGGGTCGAAGCGGAGGCTCTAACGCACATACGAGATGCCGACATAAAGCGATTTGTATGGAGGAACATCATTACGCGATTCGGCATTCCAAGAGCTCTCATCTTAGACAATGGCACCCAGTTTGATTGTGGCGTATATCGAGAACTATGCGGCAAATACGGTATCACGCCTTACTTCTCTACGCCCGCCTACCTCCAGAGTAACGGTCAAGTCGAAGCCTCAAACAAAACCATCTTGGACGGCATCAAAAAGAGGCTGAAAAAAGCTAAAGGCAAATGGGTCGAAGAATTACCAAGTGTATTGTGGGCACACCGGACAACGCCGAGGAGGTCTACTGGAGAAACGCCGTTCGCCCTATGCTTCGGAACCCAAGCAATCTTACTCTTGGAAATCGGCTTCCCGACTTTGAAATCACAAGCCTTTGATACGGGCCGAAATGATATGATGCTCGCCCTGGACCTGGATCTGTCGAGAGCGAAGAGACCGCCACAGCCTTCATAGCGCGATGTCGGCCGACTCACTAAGTCATACAATCAACGAGTTGATTCGTTGCTACACTCCGGAGGCGGTCCTAAAGAAAGTACTTCAATGAGAGGACCGGCCGTAAAGCTGGGTCCGAATTGGGGCGGCCTATCAAATAGACTCCATTGCGAGAACGAGGGCATATCGGCTCTCGGACATGTCGAAGAAGCACACCGCCTTGGAATTCAACGCATCTGAAAATTTTACCAATGACGATTTGTGGGCATGGTACTTGTATATACTCTCTTGTAATGCAAAAGTTGCTCGTTTTCATGCTTGATTCATACGCTTCTTGATGACCAAATAAGTCTCCGGATTCGGGCGCCCGCCGTGGATATCACGATTGGCCAAATAAGTCTCCGGATTGGGCGCCCCGTGGAATATCACAATTGGCGAATAAGTCTCCGGATTGGGCGCCGCCGTGGATATCACGATTGGCGAATAAGTCTCCGGATTAGTGCCCCGTGGATATCACGATTGGCGAATAAGTCTCCGGATTGGGCGCCGCCGTGGATATCACGATTGGTGAATAAGTCTCCGGTTAGTGCCGCCCGTGGATATCATGATTGGCGAATAAGTCTCCGTATTCGGAGCGTCGTTCACAGATATCACGATTGGCCGAATAAATCTCCGTATTCGGAGCGCCCTTCGCAGATATCACGATTGGCCGAATAAGTCTCCGTATTCAGAGCCCCTTTGGGTGCATGACATCAAAAGGCCAAATAAGTCTCCGGATTCGGAACGCCCTTCGTAGATATCACGATTGGCCGAATAAGTCTCCGTATTCGGAGCGCCCTTCGTGGATATCACGATTTAACTGATCAAATACATGGTTCCTAAATTGGAGCCGATCGATGTATTTCCGAACGTTTACATTATGCAATACAAGAGCTGACAATAAATTGACATATGGCGCAATTACTGGCATAAAACATTTCAAAATCTGCTAATAAAGAAATTCTATTTATTCAAAGGCCACTATACATTTCGATACATTTCGAGCATTCGATAAAATAGTCTTATTTATTGCACATTGTGGCGCATTTAGTAGGCATCTTAAATAAATCGCTTTTCTCAATTTCGAACTTCGAATACGGAAGGTATCTTGGATGATATAGGGGTGGCCGAATTTATGCGCCGCGGATCCAAAGCTTCCACGGTTTGAAGGGCCTTGATCGGCCATGCACGAAACCACGATTTTCGCATCAATGAGACCTCCTCCGCTAGGTCCGTTTTGGCCTTCCTAATCCTGGCTTTCACGCCGTCCTGATATTCGCTCTCATAACCCGGGGCCTCTCGGTTTGCCCTCTCCCCCATGATTTTCGTTTGGATGTCCACCACTGACTTGGCCACTCGAACACTCTTTAGCTCCCGAAGCTCATTCTCAGCCTTTTGCGCACGAGCCTCCAGACTGCGATTCTTTTCATTGTTTTTCTCGTTCTCGCGGCGGGCTTGTAGCAGCGCATCCGTTCATAAGCGCTATACAGTCCTTTGATAGCCCCGTGAATGCCATCTCGAAATACTTCGAAATCTCGACGCCCGACCATCGACTGTTGGACCTCCAGCGGAAAAATCTGCCGGGCGAACTCAACTGCCACATCCGGGTCTTTAATTATAGAATCCGCCTCCGTCATTGGTCTATTCTTCACGAGAACCGCAAAACTTAACGGTCGTGGCTCCGCGTCTGGCTCAACAAGGGGTCGTGGGCGTGGGGAACCTCCCCGTGGTCCATCCTTTCGGGATGATCTGCTTCGACGACTGGGGGGCCGCTCTTTTTCCCGATCCACGGACGCTCTCCTTCCCGTGAGAATAGGCTCGTTTCTGCGACTCATTTTAATCTCTAAACCCAGCCAATGTTGGCCCCTGCCAGGTCTGGTTCAAGCCTGAATAAGGAACGAATTAAGTTGTTGGCATGAACTCGCCCATTTATTCTGGGGTACATGCAGCTCCCCCGAGAAAACGTCAAAAGTTGCATGTCCCTTACCCAATCTATTCGGCTTTATTTCAAGCGCTATCGCTGGAGCAAGGGCTAGATTCATCAACTTAGACGGCTATATTTTCAACCAATAACGCCGAGTAATTTATGCCTTACCCAGCCCTCGATTCAGAGCCATCGGCTCATTCGGTCCCTCGCTCGCGCCCTGGCCAAGACAAGGGCAGATTCATTAATCTATTAGGCTTTATTTCAAGCGCTATCGCTGGGGCAAGGGCTAGATTCATCAACTTAGACGGCTATATTTTCAACCAATAACGCCGAGTAATTTATGCCTTACCCAGCCCTCGATTCAGAGCCATCGGCTCATTCGGTCCTATTTCGCCTGGCCAAGACAAGGCGATTCATTAATCTATTAGGCTTTATTTCAGCGCTATCGGCTGGGGCAAGAGCTAGATTCATCAGCAAGCGGCTATATTTTCAACCAATAACGCCGAGTAATTTATGCCTTACGACCCTCGATTGAGCCATCGGCTCATTCGTCCTTCGCGCATACAGCCAAATGAGGCGATTCATTAATCTATTAGGCTTTATTTCAAGCGCTATCATTTGGGGCAAGAGCTAGATTCATCAACAAGCGGCTATATTTTCAACCAATAGCGCCGAGTAATTTATGCCTTACCTAGCCCTCGATTGAGCCATCGGCTCATTCGTCCTCGCTTCGCCTGGCCAAAACAAGGGTAGATTCATTAATATATTGACTCTCGACATTTTATATGTAGAAAATCAATAAGCCATAAGCACTTTAAAAATGTCAAGATTTATTAATATATTAAACTCGCGACATTTTATATATACAAAATCAACACAAAATCAATAAGCTATAAGCCCACACAAAATGTCGACAAAGCAACAATACATTTGTAAAATCCTAATACATTTGTAAGTTCCTAATACATTTGTGAAATCCTAATGCATTTGTGAAATCCTAAGTCATTCGCCAATTTCGACCTTGAATCGGTCTTCAGCTCGACATCCACTTGCTCATCACGGCCTTTGGTATAGTCGGTGAAACTCCAGTGCGACAAGGGCTTTGTGCGACCATGCTTGAATCCCCTGTTTTTGGCGAGACTGGTCCACATATTAAACGAGCCGGCATCTTTCGGCCGAATGCTTTGGAAGCGCGCCTTCACGATCGCCAACTTAGCCTCGGTGAAGCGCCTACAGGACAATCGGCGCCCGTTCTCTCGCGTCGCCCTCTTCTCGGCGTCCTTCATTGATGATCTGATCTCTGAGCCTTTACGCCTCGGCCTCGGCGAAAGCCTCATGTTAAGCTCTCAAAAATTGCATCCTCGGCCCTCTTCCTCTGGCCTCTACTTGCTTTCGTGGCGGCCAATCTCTTTAATGGCGTCGAGTTGCGGCGTCCATGTCGACCATCGGCCGACGATGCGCAAACCCAAAAACTTAACCCTAAGATTACTTGGATGAGGTGAAGAAAAGTCGAATATCGTACTAGGAGTGCGATTAGCGCAATCTTTGTCGCATTCATATCTGGTTCCACGGAAAGCCTCGATATCGGATGGCAATGACACGAGTAGCCACACGAATCGACCGGGATCTTTAAGCGCAAAGCGTTAGAGGCAAGCATGTCGCTACCATTAGGCGAATGACAAAAAGGACCTTACTAGACCCCTCTAATCGAGGGCGCTTACCACCTTGTTAAATCTGGCCGGCCTTAAGGTCGTGAGGCGTTTCTGCCTTTTCATCAACTTTTGGCCGACTTTCCCGACTAACGGAGATTGACATCGATCTTTTTCCGTCTCTAGAACCCCAAAGACTCAGTTGGCAGCGGGAAGTTGAGATTCGGTGGCGGCGGTATCTCAAGCGAAGGCCCTCGCTCTTCGCCGTCTTGCTAACCTCTCGCGTTCGCCTTTTGGCAAGCTTTGTCGGACTCGATCGCCATATCCGCGGAATCTGCGGCAGAAGATCCTCGTGTCGAAAAACATCGGCGAAGGAAGATTCCGGTCGGCGTAAATAGAGGCGGCGGAATCAATACCTCCTCAAACTTCGGCCTCGAATTGATCGGATTCGGCGATATCGGCTACCTCGTTACGCTCGAATCGGACCCTTCAAAGCCCTATCTGCCTTAAGTTTTTGAAGTCGAGAATAAAGCGATGAGAATCTTCACCCTTTGGAATCGGTATGTTTTCCGCCGAGAAGGTTGTGTATGTCGGTTCGTAACAAAGCGAGAATGTAAGCCGCCTCCCTGTTTACGAAGACTTGGCCGAAATACCTAAAACGACCACGATATCGGAAAGGGTGGCGTCGTGGGTTGAAGGTAATATCTTTTCAAACCCTCCTGCGAAGCGAAGTCGTAAGATTTCAATGAAATAGGTTCTACAATAAAAATGAACACATGACAAAAACAAGGAGATACTCGGACCTTTGGCTCGCCTCCGTCTAGGAATAGAATTAAACCACGATCTTCCTCTTCGCCAAATTCGATTTACGGACAACGACCATAACGTCATTAATTCGTTTCCCGATTTGGAAAGCATAGTGATTAGGCGATGGTGGTGTCCTTAGCTCTGAAATAACGCCTTGCGTGGGAGGACTTAGCCAAGGCATAGCGGTCTTAGGGCCAAGCGGCGATTCAACGCTACAATCCCATTATAATTCTAAAGAAATTCACGTTAGGTTGAGAAGGATTAAATCCCAATGGCGTCTGACCCTAAGCGGGTGCAAGGGAAGCGGACTCCACCCTCGCGATTGACAAAAGAGGAAAACGATTGAGGTTTCGTCCTCCTCTCCATGTCAAGGGTGCCGTCTGCCAAGAACCGCGGGCGTCATCGAGGGAATAGAGAAATGGCGTCTAAAATCGCAATTCGATTTGATGAAAGGAGGTCTTTCAAATATTTAGCCATGTCCTAAAGTTGACAGATATGCCAAAGAATAAAATGGGAATCTTGCTCAAAGCAAAGAATTGGAAAACTTCTGGAGGAAGAAGAAGATATTGGAGGAGACAAAATTGCAAGAATGATCCAAAAGGCAACCTAGTGACGGTATTGTGAAATGTGAATCGAAGGGCGTAATCTTTAAAATCACAATGAATAGGTATGTGCGAAGAGGCGGAAGTCGATGCGACAACCAAAAGGGGTGCACTTAGACAAATATTGTGTGGGCTCAATTGCCAAAATTTTGGTTGAGTATTGAATCTGGAACCAAGCACTCCGATAGCAGATGTTGGGAGAATGCTTGGGGGCAATTGTGGGAGCGATTAAATAGAAGAGGAAGAAGGGTATATCCCATAAGTCGAGGCAGGCTTAAACCGTACCAATCAACTAAGATGCCGAATATACTGAGATCGCCGAATAGACGGAGAGATTTATGTTGGAATAAACAAAAGGATAATAAGTAAAAGGTGGGCACTGGGTTCGAGGTCAGAAGAATGAATATAAATACGAGAGCTTTGGATTTAGAAAGGTATGTAAGAAAAGAAACACTTCACTAAATTAAGTAAACAAGCTTTCTTGAGTAGAAAAATTAACTTGCCCGTCGGAGTGCTAATCCCGGCACCCCCGACCGGAGTATTTGTGTTTGCAGGTGACTAGCTGAGTATCAAGAGCGTCTCCCAGGATCTGAAGAGTATTTCCAAAACCACTTCCCCACATATATATATATATATAATTATCCAAATAATTTTATATGTATTCATATATAGAAATACACATAAATAATTTAATAATATTATCATATATATTTATTTAAGTTAAAAGAAGTGTATGTGATCTTTTCGCAAAATATTAAGGGGTGTTCATGCATTTGTTAAATGATAAGAGTATTTGCGACTTAATTAAATGTCAGAAAATGTTTTTGATATAATTTCAAATGTTTAAGGAGTATCTATAATATATTGAAAATTTTCGGGATGTTCATATATTCCCATCAAACGTTAAGAAATATTAGTATACCTTTTTTATTTTGGTTTAGTAGATTAACTCTAAAATAATAAATAAAAAAATTACATTGTTTTAATTGGGAACAAGAAAAAATTAAACAATTTTATTTTTTCAAATGCAAGCAATATAGATTGAAAAGATAACTTTAAAAAATTTTAAAAAAGAAGTAAACAGCATTGTGACATAACGTAATTGAAAAAGAAAAAATATACATTATTCAAACAACACCACAAGAAAGAGGGACAATTGAGAACATAATTTAAAAAAAAAAAAAAAAAAAAGTTAAAACGTTGCCGTTTAAGACACCATAGGTGGCACATTTGGAAAGGTCACAGCAGTGACTAGGGGTGGACGCGGTGCGGGTCGGTGTGGTTTGAGAGAAAAATAGAAACCGTATGGCGGGTGGTAGATTGATAAAAGTGTCACTAGAATTTGCCATTTTTCTTATCAAAAACCGGCGGTTCGGTTGGCAAATAATGACGGATTTGCCTTGGCAGTTTAGGCGGATTGGCGGTTTATAAAAAATATAATTCAAATTACAAAACTTAAATCAAAGAGTAAAAAAAAGATAAGAGATACCGTGATGTTAAGCATCTTGCGAAACTTTATTCTGATGCAGCAAGTGTAGCAACAACATGATAATATCAACGACTATGCCATCAGTTCATTACAAGTATCTGTGGAAGCTACAATGATCAAATACAATACATAAAATTAATATCATTCAGGGTTTACAATATATTGAAAATGTTTACTGTTGAAAAATATTTAGATTGAAAAGTGAGCTGATGCAAGTTTGCAACATGGCCAGAAAAAAAAAAAAAAAAAGGATTGAAAAGTGAATTGGAATCCAACTTTATTTTGGATTACTGACATCTTGAATTTCCCTCGAGCAGTAATGTAATACTATTTTCTAAGGTATAGAACAAGAAGTAAACTTAAATAAAATTTTTTTTTTAGAATCTTATAAAATATGATTTAATAGCGGTGTCAGTCGGTGCGGTTTAGAAGAAAAATAAAAACCGATAGATTGATAAAACTGTCACTAAAATTTGTCATTTTTCTTACTAAAAACCGGTGGTTCGATTGACAAATAATAACGAATTTACCTTAACAATGCAGCTCCATACGATTTTGACGATTTCGATGATTTTAACGATATTATGCACGACCCTAGCAGTGACCCCCATTCCATTTTTACTCAAGTTTGGGTGAATTGTTACTGTCGAGCTTGTTGATTGTTCAAACACATAAAGTGTGAGCTCACAGTGGGATTCATATTGTGAAACCTCACCCTGTCTAACGTCTTGTTTCGAAATATATTATTTTAATAATTTTTTAAATTTTTATAAAAAAATAAAAAGAATGATATAATTGTAATAATTTTTTAATTTTTTGATTAAAATTGAAAGACAAGTGTTTTGTGATTAATTTTTATGTATTTAAAAAATATATATATGTATGTCATACTTTGTTAATTTGTCCTTTAATTTAATAGTTGATATGTGAACATAATTTTAATTTTGTAACTCGTATTGAAACTATGAGTTTTTGTCTAGTAATTGATAGTTGAATTAAAAAAATGTTTCAAATCACTAATTTAACTCCACTAATATGTTATTAATGACGTTGTACTATATAGACTCCACTACTAATGTAATAATTTAACCTTTATTTATTTATTTTTCTTACATTATCAATTTATTAGAGCTGACATTAATACCTTCACTTTAGCGTGCTAAATCATTTCTCATTGAATTAATAGCGTGAAACCTATGATATTAGACTTTCATTGAGTACTACTTCTTGAAAAAAAAAAGGAGGTAGTTTTTTTTTTTTTTTTTGAACGATGAAAAGGAGGTAGTTTATTCACCCAAAAAAGGAGGTAGTTTGTTGAGTGAAATCACCTCAGTTAATTAAACTCCCATTGACCTAGATATACCTCATAATGAATAAATAATTAATTTGGATCAATCAGAGAGTTCCACAGCATTTAGCATTCTTAAGATTTGGACCCACTCTAAAAGGACAAAATGTCGTGTCAACTTGGTGTCAACAGGCTATTTAAATTTCTTAGATTCTAAATTGGCTTTCACATCATCTTCTCTTCTGTTTACAATGCAATAGGTTAGGTCTCTTTCACTTGATTTAAATCTTTATTACTATATCCTAATTAATCTATTTTCTAACTGGTCCCTTCTCCTTTTGTTTCTTCTCTCATGGTTTGCTTTCTATTCCCTATTATTATAAATACATATGGATGTTACTTAAATACTATTCAACCTTCCATATTATACTACAACAATTTATTTATTTATTTATTTTATTGTACAAATTAACACTAAATAGTGAGAGATATGAGGACTTTATTGTAATTTTATAGAATAAAGACAAAAAATATAATAACTTTTACCTTATAAATATTTGCGTAAATTTGTTTAGAGCAGTATTGACGATAACTCTTCACTAATCATAGAGATTATATTAATAAAGAAAATTGAATACAAGTATAAGTATTTTAATTATGACTATGACTATTGTTGATGTAGATTTTTGCATTGTCCAAAATAATAAATTTTCTATTTATTCACAATCTAGGCATAGGTAACAAATCATTCTATAATTCTTCTCATTCCGCCTCTTTGAAAGATGATCACAAAGAAAAAATTGTACAGTGCAAAATTTCTATGTTTCACTTGATGGTTTTTGAACTATTTACATCGGAGTTATCACTTGGGTTATGAGGGTTATGGACAAAATAATTTCCCTTAATTTTCTTCCTAGGCCCAGCAATTTTATGAGATCAGCTTGGCTACTGTGTAAAATCTAGGGCTGGACCATACCCTAAACCCTAAGGTCTATTTAACCATCCTTGTGAGCTTAGTTTGACCGCGTAGTCTCTCAAGTCAATTTTGATCGATTGGAAATAATGGCATACATATCGAAAAGGGGACATGCGGGGACCACGTCCCCTATAAATTTCATAAAATTTTTATTAGTCTCGTGCAATTTTAAATATTTATATGAAATCTTTAGCATTTTACTTGCCTCTAAATTTGTGTATTTTACTTCAATCCTCCCAAAGTTAACAAATTCTCATTAGTTTATGCAATTTTAAGTATTTATTAAAAAAAAAAATTTGAACCCTCAAATCTACATAAATCTTATGTTTGAGTATTTATAACAAATAAGCATAATTAGTATTTTAACCCCAAAAATTTATATAAATCTTATTTTAAGCCCATAAAAATCTAATAATTTTATCTTAACCCCCCCCGCACAACTTTTGAGTCCACCAATGGAAGGAATTTGGATACCTCTATATGTATTCATTTTTGTATCGTTTACCATCATAATTCATAACACACTTGCAACATTGTTGTGATCAACTTTATGAATTGACAATTACAGCCACACCAAAATCTAAGACAAAGGTATAAATGCAAAACGTGCGGATGGCAACATCTACATCATCTCTAGACTCCAAAGTCTCTAAAAATGGTGCAAATAATATTGCTTTAGGTTCTTACTCAGAAAAATGCCAATGCTAATCGCTACAAACATATAAACCAAACACAAAATGAAACACAGAATATACATGAACATTTTAGATTTTTCAAAATTTGTTTCTGTGACCGATTTATGTATTTCTAGACTTACATTGAATAGATAAAGACATCCCTCCTACATGTGTGTGCAAATAATTTTAAGATTAGTGTCCATCAAAGCTGCAAAGGCCATCTCTGGGTCTGGAGCTTGCCTTGGAAGCCCTGGACAATGATGGAGACCTTGAAAATGAGCCCAATCACTACAAACAAAACAAGGTGACTCCCCATGTTTGGATAAGGAACAATGCAAGTTCAAAAATATTGGTCTTTCTTAACTGGTTTATACGTCTGCTTCAATCTCATTATTATAAGTTGTTTTTTTAATCTTTGTAAGCGGTAATATCAAGTGACTTTAGAAATAATTTAAATAAATTGTAAAAAGTAGATTAATTAAAAATAAGAGAAAAAGTGTTTTTAGTTTCTTAGTTTTCAGCCTGTGGCAAGCTGCACCAAACAACCCACTATGTGGTTGAATTAGTGGGTGGCAAAGAGTGTGCATCCAATTCCATTTAAAGGGCAGTTTCTTGTCTCAATGCATGAGATTCACTGGGGAATCTGAAGAGGATCTGATGTTAACAATTTTATCTTGCGTGCGAAGAGAAGATTTTCATAGTTTTGAACCCATGATGCTCGAGTCACAATGGACAAACCTTATTGCCGAGTCAATTTCATTTGCGATTTTTATTGGCTAATAACATCATAGAAAATGATATATGTTGGATGCTTGATATACATTGTTGAGCTTATTTTCTAAAAATTAAAGTTTTTCGAAAAAATTGATAATGTAACATAATATCAGAGCACATGTTGAGAGATGTCTTGCATTCAAATATCTCCGTTGGCATTTTGGTATTTTGTCTCCATTTTGTTTCTTTTTCTCTGTTTGGTTATTTGTTTCTCCTTCTATTTGATTCTCTGTTTGTCTCTCTTCATGTGCAGGACGAAATTACACATTTAAAAAATTAATAACTTAACAATATCATCATTGCATTTAATATTTATTCCTCAGCGCTTGTGGTGATTGTATTAATACATAACTTTTAGTTGAGAATTGAGAACAGATAGTTTAACTATATATTTCACATACGTATGCATGTTTAATTATTATTTGACAAAGTTATATCATATAGATTAGAAGGGATAATGTTAATTTAAATTTGGGTTTTAGGAGGAACGACTAAGGACCACTTGAAAATAGAGATGGTTGTGTCAGCATTCAGGTGCAAAGCCTGTAAATATGTTTTGTTTTTTGTTTGATTTTTCTAGTACTATTGGTGGATGGTCATGAAGTACCACATTAGTCTCATTTTTTCTTTTCTTTTTTAATTTATAAAAATATAAATGAAATAAACTTATGGTATTGTAAAAATTTATCAATCCTGCTCGGTTGTTTTTGTGAAGTTTTCTTGATTGCACTGACATTCAAAATTTGTATCAACATTACTTGGTTGCAATAGAGAGCATGAGCTTAGCTCATTTATTGTCTATTTGAATAGACTTTGAGGCTAAATTCAAGCCCAATTAATACTCGAATCAAGTTCAAGTTAAAATAAACTCGACTCAATCACTATAAATTTCTTGGAATAGGAGTCCAATAAGGGTACTGATTGTTAGTGGTTCAACACTCATTGTTAAGTTATTTTTTATTATTAAATATTCCTATCTTCGCTTTACATGTGAAACAAAAAAACTCTATAAGGACATTTCTTTTTCTTTAAACAGAAGATAAATAATAATATAAAAATATACTATTATGTATAACAAAATAAAATAAATACTTATATTATATTTAATAACGTGATTTTAGTTTTTAATTTTGAACACAGAGTCAACCTCGAGCTCGAATAATGTTACAAGTCAAACTCAGGCACTTTCGTATTACTTTTTAGCTTATCTTATTTGCAATTTAAGTGTACATATACTTTACAACCACATACAAAAAGCAAATTCAATTTATACAAAGTAAGAAAGAGATAGGCGTATAATCATGAATGTCCTCACCCTAATTATTGAGGTGGATAGATTTTCATACCAATAATGATGATTTTGTAGATAAGGATCATGATAGATGAAGCAATAGAGAGCTCCTAATTGAAGAATTTTCTGATTAATGTGTTATGATTTGGCAAACATTGGTGTGCTTGTCTCTATAGTTTGGTGAACTTGCTTATTCTCACACTTTTATTATGAAATTCACCCACCACCTACACCTAGCATATGAATGTGGCATATCCCATGAATCATGCTCATTGAGATTTAACTAATCATATGGTCATTAGACTTTTTATCTTTTAATCAATTCTACTACCAACACAAAAGTTAATTGTAGAATTTGACATAATATTTTCTTCTTCTTCTTCTTCTTCTTCGTTGTTGTTGTTGTTGTTTTTTTTTTTTTAAATCAATTTTGTTATGAGCACCAAAATTAATTATAGAACCTCACATGTAGTACTTTTTAAAAGGACAAGAATTTACAACATTTATTAGTGAGGTTCACTTTTAAAATATTTTTTTCTTCATATACATTCTATATTCAATACTACGATGAGTTTTTGTGTTTTAGATTTTATTTTATTTGTTTTACCCTGTAGCTAATGTATGCTTTTCAGAAGTGAAATATAAAGTTGTTGATGTTAATAAAGATTAATGGATGGCATGTACTTTTTCCACTAATGAAATGGAGATAAGCAAATTCTTGCTAGGCAATAGATTGTGCCATCATTTTCGTGGTACCGTTGATATGATGGCAAAGTTATCTTCAACGCATGTTTACTAGCTAGCTTCCATTGTTCCCTACGAGAACCAAATTTTTTTTTAAAAAAAAAAGAACGAAGTGGTGGTGGTATATACTTGGATCTAGGGATTCTGCTGTTGTACTTCCTTGTAGAGTGTTATTCTGAGCCTCTTTCGATAATCTGAATCATTTATATTGTAGGATTCGTCGAGTAGATTATCGATGTAAAAAATCAAGTTGATTGAATATCTGGAATTCTATAACCAAAACACATTTGTTTTTATAAAAATTAACGGTTAACATAACTTTTATAAATTTTTAAAAATAATTAAGATCTAATCATGGGGTTATGAATATCCGATTAATTTAATTTTTTACATAAAAATATTCTCGACAAACCTTATAATATGAATGATTCAGATTATCGAAAAACATTCAGGATGAACTCTCACAAAGGGACACAACAAGCTACTATGCCTTAAAGACACAGCAGCACCCGGAAGTCCTTTATACTCACCTTATTTTTATACAAAGTATAAACACTTCACTTTTTATTTTTATTAGGTAAATTCATAAGTCATTTTATTTTTTATGGAGAAACAACTTGACAGTGATATTAGAAAAAAAATAATTATTAAAAAGTGAAAAATATTATAAATATTAATAATTAAAATTATAAATTTTGTATTAATTTATTACTGACACCACTGTAGTGTAATTGTCTCTATTGTTATACAAAGTATAGACACTTCACTTTTATTTTTATTAGGTAAATTTATAATGAAATCCTTCCACATTTTGACTAGGATAAATTACATTGATTACCTCTTAGGTTTAGAAAATATACACAAGTCGCACCAGCTCAGTATAATTACATTGATTACCCTTTTATTAGGTTAAAATAACTAAAATTAATACAAATTATGAATAAATATATGGATTATATATATATATATATATTTGAGTGTACATAGATGATATCATTAGTTTTCTATCTGTACAACTAACAAATTAACTCCTCATCTGAAAAAAAAAAAAAAAAAACCTAACAAATTAATTATGAAAAGAGAGTTGAATATTATAATTATATGAAATTTATATAACTCAATATAATTTTGATATTTGTACCCAAAACAAACACTAAAAAACAATTTTAAGAATGATGTTGAATAAAAAGCATTTGGATCATCTCCATGTAGTATTGAATAGATTCTTTAAGCAAAAAATTATTCAATGGTTTGAGAGCACCATGATGGCATGTGTATGCAAGGCAAGAAAACCTACAAAAATAGATGGATACGATCAATTTTTTCTTCCACTTAGTCAATTAAGTAGTTTAAAATATACTTATAACTATGGCATTGTGTACATAAAATTCTCAACAAATAAAAAATTACATCATATATTAATTCAGCTACTCAATAAAGGACCATTATTAGGGGTTCAGAAAGTATTATGACTCTCTCTCTCTCTCTCTCTCTGCAGGGGATGCATTAGTTCATTAGTCATTTTCCTTAGGACAATGCATATGTTTCCTAAAAGATTTGTGTGTCATTTGGGTAGGACAATACATATGTTTCCTAAAATAATTGTCTGGATGTTGAAATGGCAGATCCCCCACAGTCCTTCCTGCCTTTAGATTTAAATGTTATTGTCTACAATCATTTTACATGCCTGCCTTCCTCATACATCCATTCAGTACAATTGTGGTTCTTATTTGTCGGTGTTCATATATATATATATATATATAATCGATGATTGTAAATGTGAATCGTTTGTAATTTTACACTAAGAATTGAAGTAGATGGTTGAATTTAATAATATTAGAACTTAAAAATAAAATAAAAAAAGATTACAAATTTTTACAAATATGATAGTGGGTATATAAATATTCTCTCTATTATCATTCTTATATAGCATGAATGGGTGCTACTATACTTGCCTAAAATGGGGGCCGCATTAAGTTCGTAGGGACCAACACTTTCAAAGGACAGACCATCTTGCGCCATGCTCTATCTTATCAATTATTCTCTTTTGCTTTCTCCACTTTTCTTTTCTTTCTTTCCATATATATATATATATTTTTTTTTTTTGTTTAAACTGAAACTTACATAGATGAAAGAAATTCATATAACAAAGTCATGGATATTTCACCCTGAAAGCATCATCATACAAGCATCCATTAGCTTCATGATAAATATAACTAATTATCGATACTCTCAGCTGTTCCAACGAGTTTTTATACCAAGATGGTGACACTCTTTAGTGATCCCCATAATCAACTGTTGTAACAACATTGCATCTATTTTTACTTCTAAATTTGCCAATCCGCAACGCAAGCTTTAATCATCGCTCAAAGCCCAAAACTCAGCTATTATGCTTTGAGGTAATACCAAATGTTCCTGTAAAAACAATAATCCATCTTCTTTCGCAATCGCTAATAATGCCTCCACAACTAAGCTCAAAGCCCAAAATTCGGCTATTTTGCTTGAGGTAATACCAAATGTTCCTGCAAAAACAATAATCCATCTTCTTTCACAATCGCTAATAATGCCTCCACAACTAAGCTATCGTTTGGCAACATGGTTGGAAGTGAGTTCGGACTAAGAAAGTACAAAAGAATAAAATCAGCTAAATAAATTAATAAGATAAAATATTACATCTAAAACATAATCATTTCATTTTTTTTCTCATAAAAAAACAAAAAAAAAAATTTAAATAGTCAAAATATTCTTTTCAAATAGAGCTAATTTCAGGTTAAATTAGTTAAAAAGCTAAAAAGTCGAGCTAAAAATATTCTTCCCAAATGAACCCTAACTTTCTTTGGATTCCTTTTAGCTGCACCATCAATGTTTAGTTTGTAACATCTTACAAGATACAAGATAGTGATCTTCCCCTCAATTATAAATATATAGAAATTAAGAAAATAACACGCAAGTGAAGAAATACCAAAATATGAGATAATCAAGTGTTGCTACAATACAATACTACCTATGAATTTGTCAATCAATTGCATGTACTCGATAAATCCATGTATATAGATGCACAAAGTATAGGCCAGACCATTACATATAATGGTACAGTGCTAATAGGCCTACAGACCTTAAATCCAGACCAATTTAGATACTCAGTTCAATTAACTTGAATTGGAAACTACTATAATGGGCCAACCACCCCTGCCCCAATATAAGTCAAGCACACCAGTAGATTTGGATTTCAGCTTGAAAATCACAGCTCAGTGACAATGTCATCCTTGGCAACAAATGTGTAGGTGGGTGTTGTGCAGTCTTTAATGTTATCACCACCATTGATAATGTCATTACGTAATGAGAATTGTGTCACAAAATTATTAGCAATCCCTCTAATCGGGTGTCACATGTTACAGTTGTGAACCGGACTGGTACATAGTAACAACAGTTAAAGTAACATGTATCAGCGGTTTAGCGTGGTGGAGGGTTTCAATTGCGCCGGTAACCCAGCCTGTAACAGTACAGGTTCTTCGAAAATCCATCACTTACCACCCCGAACAGTACATAACAGCCAGTTTTTGTTTCCGTGGAGTAACAGCAACCACAATTTGAGGGACGGCCATGCAAGGGAGTCCCCTCTTAGTTGGCTCAACTCAAAGCAACATTCCCACCGTGCAATGGATAACCCCATCCCCACCCACCACTGCCCAAAAGAAAAACCAAATACCACACAAAGCTAGGAAATAAAGAAAATGAATCATGACATAAGGTTAGTCAACTCCAAAGTCATTACACAACCAACTAGTGATGGCAAATAACAGAAGACACAACAAAGTCTTAATAAGACACAACACCAATTGCAAATTTTTTTACCACTACTGAAGTAAGGCAAGCAAGAATAGGTTTTGCAGACTCGTTTGGTTCAATGCACACAGTGCTTATCTGAATGATTCACCTAGTCTTTTTTTCCATATTGCCGCCAAGCAAATGCTAATCCAAGGATTAAGAGGGGTACCACGAATTGTAATATCTTCATCAAAATTCCCGGTGACTCATTAGATGATGTTTTTGGAGGAGGCTTATATTGCTGTTTTGCTGGAAGAGTGGAGCTGTCAACCTCACCGATGAAATGTCGATCAACATCTCTCTTGCTGACTCACTGTGGCCCACGTCTTCAAAATCATCTGTTGCATCTTTCCCTGAAAATTTTCACCCGGATTTGATTTAGGTCTAATATCAGTGGTTGGCCTTTCAATTTCATGAAAAAGGCGTCATTTGATGAGAAGAATGATAGGATAAGTGAAATGCCACATCACAATCTTACCAGTTGCTGTTAGCAAGACTTCATCACCTCCAGGATGATCATCCAAGAATGATGTTACATCATACACCTAACACACAGCATTAGAATCACCAGTCAATAACATGTTATTTTGAAAATGAAGGAAATATTAAACAACAGTTACCACGTGGAGCACTTCTTACTAATAATCTAATGTCAAGTGGTTAACAAGCTATGCAATACTGACAAAAAAGATTTTCTTTTTCATTTTTTCAGTTTTTTTGTTCTGGGTTAGCAGAGGGGTTTTGAAAAGCTATAACCTTGTCAGGCTTCGTTTTCAAAATCTATTTTCTGATTTATTTTTATTTTTTTTGAAAAATAAAAACTAGTTTGAAAAAAATAAACACTTAAAGATATTTACAAATTTTAAAGAATTAATATAAACTCAAAAAAGATGAAACCAACTGAACATAATGAGGGTTTCTCATTTTTTTTGCCCTCCACTAAACTAGTTTTTAGTTTTTTATGAAAATTTTCTGAAAACAAATTTCAGAAATGAAGCCAAAAGAGACATCTAACTGGGGATTGGAAATTGAAAAGGCAACAAAAGCAGTCCAGAATCCACCACAATACACACAGAATTGTCACTTCAATATTTTGCAAATGCCTTGGAAAACGGTACCATCCTATTCCATCCATTTTCAAATACAAATTTCAGGTTCTTTTAAAAAACAATGCTAGAACTTTCACCAAGAATTTTGTTTTTAAGAAAAAAAAAAAAAATTTGAGAAATTGGTGGAAAAGAAAGAAATGGAATCAAGTCGAATGCTTCAAGGCATGATTAGGTCACTATTCTAGAGACGATATTTGCTCCCACCAATTTTTCAAATTGGAATGCACCAGGTTAGCATAATACAATGAAGCCTAGTCTATGAAAGTGGACCAAAATACCAGTGAGGAGAATTACAAATATGTCCAAATACAAGAATGTAATAGAAAGCGAGAATAAGAAGAAAAAGAAAAAGGAGAACTTGAATAAAAGATGCCTATCATTGCTTCAATTGAACATGTTTAAATGGCCAAACGCATGACCTCTTTATAAGCTTAATTAATGGTGTCTCTCCATAATGGTTGTGTCCCTTCATTGATCATATTTTTTCAAGTATAGTTGCAATAGTGGTTGCAGCTCTTTCAATAAATATGTTTGCATTATTTAGACTGTGTCATTTCATGATTTAACGTTGTAGACTACACCTTTCATGAAGTGGTATGTCTATTCCTTAGACCCTTCATAAATGGATGTCATTTCCAACCATCATGCCCTTGTGTTTAAATAGACATGACTTCTACACCAACCATTTTATCTTTTCAGTTGAAAAGACACAACTTTAGGACCAACAAGCATTTCTTTTTACGCCAAGAATTGTGTCTAATTATTTTAACTAACATGTCTATTCAAAACAACCCATCCAGCGTCATCAGAAAACATTAGTACCTTAATGATTTACATTTTGGAATGGTAGACTTCGATTAAAAAACAGTGAATTTAGCAAACAAAAGCAACACCCAAAACTTTTCCTATATCTTTTCTTAATAGTTCTCCTTAGGAGAAGAAACAAAGTATAGTGAACTAAAACTTATATAGAGGGGAGTTTTAGCAGAACAATAAAATATATTTGATTGAATGTCTAATTATTAAAAATAATTAAAAAAGCTCTCGTAGTTATAAGCTTAGTTGCAGGAATCGTGCAACCAGGTAGCGATTCTGCGTTTCCTAGAAAGAAACGTGTTTCTGTGGAGAGAGAAACGCGATTCAGTCCAAGATGGGATCGTAAAGGAGAGAGAGAGAGAGAAACCTGGTCTCTCTGTCGCTTTCTCCTTCGACATCGACGTCGACCTTCGACATCACCTGGACCTGCGTCGACTTCGCCTTCGATCTGCTCGCGATCTGCTCTCACCTTCGATCTTCTCGCCATCGCCTTCGATCGACGTCGACTTCGCTTTCAATCTTCTCGCCATCGCCATCGCCTTCTTCTTCTTCTTCTTCTTCTTCTCTCTCTCTCTCTCTCTCATCGATTGTGTTCTGTCTGTCTCCCCCCTCTCATTTTTAACATATAATAAATATAATAAATAATATAATTTGTTATATAATAAATCTAATTAAATCAAATATAATAAAAAAAAATCAAATAAAATCTATAAAACAAATCATCCAATTTTTATCTTTTATTTATTTTAACATATTTTATTATTCCTTATTTGTTATATTTTTTATTTATAATATATATCAATTAAAAATAAAAATAATTATATAAATAAATTAAAAATATTATCAATAAAAATAATACCTAAGATAAAAATAATAAATATATTTTAAAAATAACTATTAAAATATCTATATATATATTATCGCTTATCGAGGCGCTCCCAACCTAAGAAACTTTTATCATCTCACGCTTCCCCGATCCCGCCCCCGCTCCCGCTTCCGCTTCGTGCAACTAAGGTTATAAGTACCTTAGATTCTAATAGTGCAATCTATACAATTCTATCCTTATAGTACTACATTTTAGAACATGTGCCATAACCACAGCCCTATCCCCTTTCCTCATACCAAAATGATCCACGTTTTAAGGAACATAGATTTCACTTCTCTTCTTTAAGAAATAATTTTAAAATCCCAAAAAAAATGTTTTGAAAAACTAAAATAACCAAAATTTAGTACCCTTACCATTCAAACACAATAACCAAAATTTGTTATAAGCCTATTTAGAGGATTAAGCTCAACCTTTACCTAGGTACCAAACACTTTACCTTGAGATGCCTAAAATAAATGTCTTTATAGTACTTTCAATCTCATGCCTGTGGGTGTACATTGTCGCATTGAACTCAAGACTTAATTTTCGATGAACGGTGGAGTCGAAGTTCAACCATTTGAGATTTAAAGGAATAAGTTCACTGCATCCCTTTTGACGTTGAAACATTGCAAGTCTTTCAATTTAACAACTTTATGAAACTTTCCGAATGAAATTTCAAATTACTTAAATGAATTATGAGTAATAGGTGATATAGTTATATCTTTGTCCACCAACTTTCTCCAATTATTCTAGTCATGACAACAATCTATTATCACAATTTAAGATATCGATGACATAGACAAATGTCACTTTGACTTTTACTACAAGAAACCATAAGCAAACTCCTACTTTTCACAAAAGAGTTTATTCTACAAAATTATCTCTCTTAGGTGAAGAGACGGCACTAATAAGAACTCATATATATTGTACATATATGAACTATGGCTATTGTGCTTAGTGGAAAAACTTGCAATTGATGTATCCTTTTAATTGACGGATACCCACTAAAATATATACTATTTCCATGAGTGTTTCAACTAGTAAAACTAAAGTTATTTTCATCAACTATTATATGAATTAATAAGTAATCCAAAGAGAGTGCTTCTCCATCTCTTCCGTGTCATTCAACTAGAACAAGCAGAATAATACTAGCATTATTTGTACAAATACTGGCAATACTATATCTTAAATAATTCATAAAGCATTTGAGAGAGATTCTTAATATTTTTTATGGAAAAAATATACATGTTGTTCCTAAAGTATGTGACCCGTGTCACTTTGGTAAAGTTCAATTTTGTCAATTTCAAATGGCTGTAAAATTATTAATGGAATGTTAATAAAATTCACCTATGGTCCCTAAAGTTAGTGTTTCATGTCAATTTGGTCCCCAAATTCTAAATTTTTCAATTTTGTCCCAAATACTATAAGGCTTTGTTTGGATGGGTGAAAATTACTAGGAATCAATACCCAGTAATCTAATACCGAGGTTCTGATAATCTCATCTAGGTATTTGGATAAGAAGCAAATTATTCATGCAACTTACAAAACAAGAAATTACATCAAATAAATGTCTTCAATGTGGTGTCTGAAGTCGTGAATTACTTCCGATTTTCATAACAAGTTCACAGTTTCAAAAACAAATCCTTGAGGTTCTGTTTAATATTGTTTACACCTAAAAAATGTGACATAAGTTGTCTTGTATGAGTTTGTTATGGCATAATGATGTGATGAAACTAGTGCAACACAAATATATAAGTCTCTTTAACTTTACTTGGGACACCATGGTAAAGGTTGTACAGCCCATAGTGTCAAGCTAAAGTTCAGTAAATTAAGAACACAAATTCAAATGCACAACCTTGAGCACTTGGAATAAGCATCAAGATCAAAATCTATCACAACCAAATCATTGGTGTCGTGTTTTCTGAGGAAAGGCCCAAGGAATGAATTTGAAAACACCATGTTTTTAGTAATTTAGCGTTGAATCTAAACATATCAGAATTGCCGGCTCGTCCTTTGTATTTTTGCACTCTAATATTGTGTTTTAATATTGAATTTATGAGGATTTGTATAGGAAAATGAAAAGGAATTGCCATATTTTCATTATTCCTTCCATTATCTTTGCCCTACACAAATGTCATTCACAAATCCATTATCTAAACACAGCCTAAATCTGTTTCGTGGTTTTGATTATCATCGTGCCTACTCCACAGTGTGCTCGTCGGATTATGTTTTTGTTGTATGATCTCAAATACTAATTCTTTAACCAAATCAGTTTATTTCTTCATTTCTGCATTGTATAATTCATTTCTTGGTTTCAAATTGATTGCCAAATTCAAGTCTTTAGATCCAATCCTCAAATGCATCAACCCCCAAACAAGTTTTCACAAGTGTTAAAAGACTGAAAAGATAATAGGAAATCATGAATCAGCCTGATAAACAACTTTTCACAAACAGTTAACAGATCATGAATAATAAATAGAAAATAAATAAAGATTTTAGAACAAAGATTACACAAAAACTGACCTTTCCAGAGATGATAATCCAGCAATCCTGTTTGTGATTGTGATTTGCAACCTCCTCAAACGCGTGGACTTTGGGATTTGAACTCATATCTGCCACTAGTGCTAAAAAAAAACACAAACCCAGAAACAGAAACTGTTAGATTCGATACGCAGAGTATGTGAATATGCTAAAATCACAAGAAAATTGGTTCAAGAGAAGGAAGAAGATCTCTTACGGGGAGAGAGAAAGAGAGAGGATGGACTTTCAAAGTAAACAACAGAACAGATATTTAAAGGCCTCAAACCACTTTTTTTTGACTCCCTTCTAGTTTGGATATTGCAATACAAGGCCTTTTATACTTCTCTATTTATGCCATGGTCCAATACAATAATAGGGTTTTTTATTTGGGTAAATCAATTATAAAATAGTAGGGTTTTATATTTTTATTATTTTATTATTATTATTTTTAAGTTACGTCTGCATGAGATTTAAAGGAAAAAAAAAAATTACAAAATCACAGACAATGTTTGTTTTTAGTTTTCAAAATTTACTTTTTAAAAAATTTTACATATTTATTTATTTATTTATTTATTTTGTTTTAACTGAATTTTTCAGAAATTTTAAGCAATTTTTTTTTTAATTTTTAGATACACCTAACATAAATATACTTAAAAAGTATAATATTTGCAAAAAAAATCTTTAAAATTTTATTAAATATCAAAAATATAAAAAAATGAATTTTTTTTATATTTTTGTGTATTTATTAATTTTTTAAAATATTTTTTCACAAATATTTTACTATTTAAATACATATTACTTGAAATTTTAAAAATACTCACTAAAAATAAAACAATACAAAAAATAAAAAACTCAATTTTTAAAAAACTGAAACCAAACACACTGTATTTTTTTTTCCTCGTCACTCTCTTTCTTTTTACATTGTCGACCATCATTTTTCTTATCACTTCTATTCCTCTTCCACCATCAATCGCCTACCCCCAAACCTTTTACCAATCCCAAATCCTAACTTAGCCCCATTTTTCCAACCCTAACAACTTTATCATGACCACTACCGCATTTCTTAGATTTTTTTCTCACCATCTCTAGCCATCAATTACTCTTACCATTCCTTCCCTACCCACTGACCACCCCCACCACCACCATCGTCGTCTACTCCTTTTTCTCAACTTTGTTCACCTCAACCCTCTTTTCTGCTATTATTGCCAAATCTACACTGCAATAGTTCCATTGGACTTATACTATATGATCTCTACAATTGCGACCTGATTCAATTTCTCTCCTCTTTCTCTATGTATAGGGTTTTTTTTTTCTTTTGGTGATAACTAATAAAAGAGAGGTTGAAATGTACGGAAAGTTTGAAAAATGGTAGAGAAAAGTGAGTGGGAAATAAGTACTTGATGTTGGCATTGTTGGACAATCTTCACTATATTTAAAAATAAATTATGTTTGTATACTTAACAACAAACGGAATACAGAGGAAATAAAGAAAATGAGAGAGATTGTTTGATTACAAAAATCAAATCAGAAAATAAAAATAAACAAATAAAAACATATTTTTATTTTGTTACAAAAACAAAATCAAAATTTGAAGCAGAAAAATAATAAAACAGAAAGTAAATTAATAACTTACCAAATTAATTTCTTGAATAAACTTTTGATCAAATCCTGTGTTTAACATTGTGTCTTTAAGATAGATTCGTCATCTCCACGATACTTTCAGATTATGGACGTCTATCTCCTAGGATAAAATGATCAACTACGAATAATTGTAGCACTACAAATTTTTCGCACAACGAACACACTTTGTGTTTATGCTCTTTCTCAGAAGAAAACAATGCAACAAAATGCAAAAAGAGCAGGCAGAGTTAGGGACGAAAATTGGAGTAAAAAAAACTAAATCTTGAGGCTCTATTTATAGATAGAGTGGTGGTATTTGGTTTGAATTAAACAGGTACAAAACTTGTTCAGTTTAAATTAAACATATACAAATCTGTTTAAACAGGTAAGTGTCACAACCCAAACCCGCCCCTATGGGTTTAGTATCCGTAATAATGTCAGAGATAAAAGGCACCTTACGATAACGATATCCTGATACAAAATTTGGCGGAAGCCAAAACAATAATTAAAAGATGTCAATGGTACATGTGATGCAGTATGCAAAAAGACTTTTCATACATATACACATAAACAGTACATATACATCCATATACAATCATCCAGGACAGGGACCTAATCCCTATTAGAACAGTACAATAAAACATCATTCAGTCTATAGAGTATTACAAAACCAGATACAAAAAGGGGAAATCTAAAACACCCCAAAAGCCCTAGCTTGAAGGACTTGGAACCTCTCAGTGAGGCACAGTGGTTGGCTTGACAAAATTGGAGTTTATCCTGACGCTCCTAGCAACGGTCCGGTGCCTATACACCTACATATATATATGAGCAGTGAGCTAAAATCCAGTGAATAACATAATGCGTAAAGAGGTTAAGAATGAATGTCCTTTCAGTATTGAAAACAGTCATTTCAATCAGTATATCAGTTATTCAGTCATAGCAGCCATATGTGGTACATTCAATAGCAAAAGCAGTCACGATGGGTTTAAACAAACCGAGCGATGCATTGATGGCCATCATAACGATGCGGTAATGGTTCCAACATGGAAACCGACAAATTCATTCGATATGATATCATTTGAAAGCGATGCAGTTCCATTGTTGAAGATAATCATTTTGAACATATCTTTACAACATTGTTACTCACGAGTTACGGGCTACAAATAAGTTAATGCGCGTCTCCGGATACCAACCCTACGCGATTCTGGGATGAACACACACTAAGCTACACAGTTGAGAAAAACAATAACTTAATCCCTAACTTGACTCGGTGTGGTCCCACATCAATATCATCATTAAGATGCCTTAAACTAGGCCTAAGAATGCCTATGATGGAATGAGGATGCAAGGATGTATTTTTAAACACTTTACAAAATTTTCAGAAAATAGGGGTCACGCTCGAGCGTGGCTTTCTCTTCAGTGGACATGCACAAAGGTTCTCGCTCGGCGTCACTTCCCGCTTCGGCGGATTGTAAAACATGGCAAAAGTACTGGATGTGTGAAAATCACGCTCGATGGGCGCTCGACACCCGCTCGAGCGTGTGACTCAGGTCCCCGTTTGAGCGTACAATACCCCGCTTGAGCAGACTGTAAAACAATGCAAAGTGCTGGAAGTACGAATTTCACGCTCGAGCACCAATTTCCCCGCTCGAGCGTGAGTCCAAATTCTGGAAATTCCAGATTCGAACCTCAAGCTCAAAACCAAGTTTAAATGCCTCAAATTCGATCCTCTTAGGCTAATTTTCTGGAAAACACTTGTAAACTCATAGTATAACATGATTCAAAGCTTAATTTGAGAAATCAAAACCCAAAGGTAAGTTAATTAAATACAAACTTTAGCTCAAAATTCAAGAACATGGGAATTAATGCAAAACTCATACATGCATGAGTTCTAATGACTTCAAAGCTTCTAAAGTATGCTCCAAAGAGCCAATTCTTTCAAAAACATGGTGAATTCAAGGACTAGAACAATAATATGGGCATGCATGCAAGAATTTCTATGAAAACAACTCAAAACTCAACAATGTAGACATGCATGCAAGATTAAAGCCTCAATTCAACATTTTAAAGCAAATTCTTGACTTAGACCACTCATTAACCATGGACTATGCAAGATACAACTCAAATACATAAATGAGAGGATGGAACACCAACCTTAAGTCTAGAATGCAAGACGTACAAGCTCAAGTGGCACAATTAACCTTCAATTCTTCTAGTTCCAAGCCAATTTGGTTGAAAACAAGTTTTTCCCTCTCTCTCACTCCCTCTAGTTGGTTAAGCTCAAGGAAATGGCCGAGGAAATATTGTATCAAAAGTGTAATAGGCTTCAAACATGAATTGGTAAGTGGCCCACTATCATGGCATTAAAAGGTAAATAAGTCAAACTCTTGTAAATTAGCATTATTTAATCTAATTTAATCATACCAATTCAAATTTCAATTAAGTATACTATAAAATCACATTAATCCTAATTAGCACAAAACACTAATCAATTTCAGATTCGGCCACCGAAAAGGCCTTCAATTCGCAATTTAAAGCATAACACACGAACAGATCATTTAAGCGACAAACAGATAGATATGCAAATAACACAATATGGTCATGCAATTAATTAGGATTGATCTAATTAGTTACTTATCGATTCGATCACAATTTAGCGATGGCGATGGTCTTATCGATGCTTGATAGTGAGGGTTATTCTGATAAAGTATTTGTTTGGTTTGAATTTTAAATAGATATTGAATTTGTTGATTTAATTTCAAACAAATTGAAACCTATTCGGGTGGAGGGAAAATTGGACAGATTTTCGGAATTAAATTTCAATTCTGGACAATTTTTTTTATTTTACCAAAAAATAAAATTCAATTCAAATGTTATTGGCCTAAAAAGATAGGTATTGGGTCGGACAAGTCCAACACAATCTCACACTACACACCCACTCCTAAGCCCAAGCCAGCTTGCCCGCCCGATCAGCAATAATGGCACGGGCATTTGTTTATTTTTGTGTCCAATGGGTCTAGCCCAATTTGTCCATAACATTTTCCTTCTACAAACTTGGGGTGCCCCTTAGGACCCTTCCTAAGTTACAAGCCCAAGCCTTATAAACCCACTCAAAGTATGCCTACCAAATCAATATGGGACAAGCCATAAACCAAATCTTTAAGAAATTTCACCAAAACACCATTTCCATGGAGCTCTCTTTGGCTTCAATTTCCCATTCACCCGATAATGGTTTTGAGCAACCAAATATACTATGTGAATCACAACGACATAGAGCGTGTTACCACTTAGACCCGCCAACTTTGGTGCGGGGTCCTACCTAAAAATGGACCAAAGTTGAAGAAAAATATATATATATATATATATTTTTCCTCCAAAACTTCAAAACCTATTTCTAACAATCCCCACATGAATGGAATTGGATGACAAGAAATGTAACAATATGCAAAATTTGTCAAAAGAGTGTAAATCGAAAATATCTTGCATCATGATAGGTAGCTTTAAGCCTTGAACCTTCTCTAGTGATAACCTATCGAACTTACTAGCTAACCAATGGACGCAATGCCTTGAATTATTCAGTCGTTTGTGTAAGCCAAGACAATAGATTTCACACAAAATATCTTCTAACACATCGTGGTTCTCACGGTTGTATTCATTTTGGCCTTGAACGTTCCTGGTTGTTCATGAGTGTTTCTAGAGAATTTAGCCTCTTCATTCTCATAGAAGCGGCTCTAATTTGATACTTATATAGGTGATTCTTATTGTGAGTATCTCCTTTATACTCATATTGATTTTTATGCCTAAATTAAGATACAAATAATTATTAAAAGCAAAGCTTATCCTTAAACCCCTACATACAACACATGTTGGAGATATCACTCTCATCATAGGAATGGGTAGGGAATTTTAATCCCTTGGTGATTTCTGGTGAGCCACATATAACTTAGTTGTCCCTTTGAACTTAGTTTTTGGGATCTCCAGTCATTTAAGTAGGGTTACCATTATGATGACTCTTATGTAATAGGCTTTAATCCCATCCCTTTTTGATGAACTATATACTTGCTCTTTAGTCAAACCTTTTGTTAACGGATCTGCAATATTCTCTTTAGATTTTATATAATCTGTTGAGATTATTTCATTTGAAAGCAATTGCTTTACGATATTAGGTCGATGACGAATATGTCATGACTTACTATTATACGTATGATTCAGTGTCCTGCCTATTGCAGATTGACTATCACAATGAATGCAAATAGCTAGCATAGGTTTTGGCCACATTGGAATGTCTTCTAAGAAGTGGCGAAGCCATTTTGCTTCTTCTCTTACTTTGTGTAAAGTAGTGAACTCAAATTCCATTGTGGATCGTGCGATGTATGTTTGTTTTGTGGATTTCCAAGAAACAACAACACCTCTTAGAGTAAAGACATATCCACTAGTGGATTTTGAATCTTTAGTATCTGATATCTAATTGGCATCACAATAACCTTCCAGTACTGCAGGATATTAAGTAAAGTTCAAACCATGATCACAGGTAAACCTTAGATATCTAAGAACCCAAATGATTGCTTTCCAATAGTCTTTTCCGAGGTTACTAGTATACCTGCTCAATTTGCTGATTGTATATGCTATATCAGAACGAGTACAATTTATTAGGTACATTAGGCTTCCAATGATTTGGGAGTATTTTAACTGAGACACCACATCACCTTTATTTTTTGATAAATAAAGACTGATGTCTACAGGTGTTCTAGCTACATTTATATAATCCTTGATAAATTTATCAAGAATTTTCTCAACATAATGAGATTGTGATACTGCATACCCATCAGATGTTTTAGTAATTTTCATTCCTAATATAACATCTGCGACCCCCATATCTTTCATATCAAATCTTTTGTTCAACATTTGCTTAGTTGATTTGATTATGTTTTGAATGCTTCCAATGATAAGCATGTCATCCACATAAAGACAAATGATGACATAACCTTTATTAGTGTTTTTAACATAGACGCATTTGTCACATTCGTTTATCTTAAACCCATTAGTAAGCATAACATGATCAAATTTTTTATACCATTACTTAGGAGCTTGTTTTAATCCATTAAGAGATTTTACAAGCCGACAAACTTTTTTTTTTCCCCCTGGCACTACAAACCCTTCGAGTTGTTACATATAGATCTCTTCATTTAGATCACCGTTTAAGAAAGTTGTCTTAACATCCATTTGATGTATTTCTAAATTATACAACGCTGCTATAGCAATAAGCATGCGAATTGATATTATTCTTGTCCGGGAAATATGTGTCAAAATAGTCAAGACCTTTTTTTGTATGCGTAACCTTTTACTACAAGTCTTGCTTTATACTTGTCTATTGAACTATTTGCTTTTATTTTCTCTTGAATATCCATTTATATCCAATAGGTTTAGAACCAAGTGGAAGATCCACCAATTCCTAAGTATGATTTTGCATAATGGATTCAATTTCATTATTATGATCTCTTTCCACAAAGGTGCTTCAGGACCTGTCATTGCTTCCTTAAAGTTTTGAGGTTCATTTTCTCACAGGTATGTCAGAAAATCTGGATCAAATGATTTTGATGTTCTTGCTCTCTTACTTCGTCTTGGTTCATCATCAGTTAAATCCTGTTGGTCGAGACCATTACTAGTCTCTTGTGTTTGATTGTCATTAGTCTCTTAACTTTGTGTACAATCATAAATTCTTTTATGTGAACTTAATTCTTATCCTTTCTTATAAGAAAAGACATGTTCAAAAACACAGCATTCCTTGACTCTATAATAGTGTTTACATTTATATCAGGTATTTTTTATTTATAAGTCAGAAACTGATATGCACTACTATTCTGAGCATAACCAATAAACACATAATCCACTGTTTTTGGTCCTATCTCAGTCTTTCTAGGAAAATGAACTTCTACCTTTGCCAAACACCTCCACATTTTTAAGTATTTGTAGGAAGGTGGTCGACCTTTCCACAACTCATAAGGAGTGCTGTTAGATTTCTTGTGGGGTATTTTGTTAAAAACATAATTAGTAGACAATATTGCTTCCCCCCACAAGTTCTGTAGTAAGCCTGAACTTAGTAACATGGCATTCATCATTTTTTTTAGGGTTCTATTATTTCTTCCAGCAATTCTATTTTGCTGTGGAGAATAGGGTGCTGTAGTTTGGTAAATAATGTAATGTTGTGCACAAAATTCATTTAAAGGTACATCATATTCACCACCCCTATCACTTCTAACCATTTTAATGGTTTTACCTAGTTGATTTTCCACTTCAGTTTTGTAGAGTTTAAACATTTCCAAGGTTTCATCTTTACTTCTAAGTAAATATACATAACAATATATTGTGCAATCATTGATAAATCTTATGAAATACTTTTTGCCTCATCTAGTTTGAACAAATTTAAGATCACATATATCCGTATGAATTAATTCTAGAGGTTCAGTTTTTCTTTCAACCGATTTAAATGGAGCCTTAGTTAGTTTAAGCTTTTACACAAATCTCACATTTGTGATTAGGATCAATTTCAAACTTTGATATATAATTCAAACCAATTAATCTCATAAAGAATCAAAATTTACATGTCTAATCTACAATGCCATAAATTAGACTCAAGAATATAAGCAAAAGATGTGTTATTCTTATTAATAGAAAGTTTTGGTATAACCATCATTACATTCAACTTGAAAAGACTATCACTTATGTATTCCTTACCAACATACATATCACTGTGTTAATACAAATTTATCGATTCAAATACAAGCTTAAAACTATTTTTACTTAATAAAGAACCGAAACTAAATTCTTAGAATGTCTAGTACATGCGATGTTGTTGATGGTAAGTTCTTTCTGATGTCATCTTTAAGATCATCTTTCCTTGTCGACCATAGTAGAAGTAGAAGAATTTCCCATGAAAAGTTGTTCACCATTTACAGCCTCATTGTAAGTAGTGAACATTTTCTTGTCTGCACAAATGTGACGAGTTGTCCCAGTGTCAACCCACCATTCTTTGGGATTTCCAACAAAATTAGCCTCAGACAGCACAGTAGAGAGATTGATGTCATTTACCCCATCAGAGATGTAATCTAATTTTGTCACATTGGCTTGATTGGTGGACTTTTTGCTTGTACTTCCGCAATCCTTCTTAAGGTGGCAGCAATCAGAAGCTCGATGTCTAATCTTGCCACAGTTATAGCATTTTCCTTTGAACTTTTTATTGCCATTGTTGTTGCCTTGTTTAGGACCATCTTCAGCAAACTTCCTCTTTTTGTTATGTGGTTTGTGCACTTGTTCAACCACATTAGCCTTGGACTCAATGGGATTTTTACTATTCCTCTTTGCAGCCTTCCGGTTATCTTCCTCAATTCTCAGTCTTACAATAAGTTCATCCATGGTTATCTCTTTGCGTTTATGTTTTAAATAATTTTTGAAATCTTTTCAAGCCGGTGGTAACTTTTCCACTAAAGCAGCGACTGGGAAAGACTCGCTAAGAGACATATTTTCATAATGAATATCATGCAAAATAAATTGAAAACTTTGAACTTGAGAAATTACTGTCTAGGAGTCTACCATAATGAAGTCCAGAAATTTACCGACAACAAATTTCTTTGTATCGACATCCTCTGTCTTGTATTTTTTTTTTTCCAAAGAATCCCATAATTCTTTTGTTGTTTTTAGAGGGCTGTAAACATTATATAGCATGTTGTCAAGACCATTGAGGATATAGTTTCTGCATAGAAAATCAAAATATTTCCAAGCGTCTACAGTGACAACAACTTGCCGATCACTTTCATTCTCTCTAAGTATTGGGGCCTTTTTACGGAGAAACCGGGCCAAATTTAGAGTTATAAGATAGAATAATATTTTCTGCTGCCATCTCTTAAACTCAGTACCTTTAAATTTTTTTGATTTTTCTTCATGATTTATTGGAACTTGGACATGGTTCTGAATAAGGACGGAGTTGTAACGATCGGATTTGGAGTACTATTTTCAACAGTCATAATATCTGATTACAAAAATAAAAAAATAAAAAAAAACAAAACACAAATTAATTTTCTAGTTACTAAAACCAGAAAATAAATTATAACACAAAATAATTTTATTTTCCTTATTACTTAAACCAAAAAAAATAAAATACCACAATAATTTTTTGTAACACAAATTAATATTCTGCAATTGTTAATGATACCAGTATATTACTACTAGTTGTTAAAGAAAATAAACAATATATTACTACTATTTGTCAAATGGTATATTACTACTATTTGTATTTTTCAACCAGAATATCACTTTGTGAAAGTACAGAAAAATAAATACAATGAAGACATCAAAAAATGGTATGTCTTAAGATTGTTCGACAATCTTCATTGTATTTAAACAATAAATTTTGTTTGGGTGCTTAACAACAAACGGAATATAAAAGAAATAAAGGAAAGAAGAGAGATTGTTTTATTACAAAAATCAAACCAGAAAATAAAAATAAATAAATAAAAACAAATTTTTATTTTGTTATAAAAACAAATCAAAATTTGAAGCGAAAAATAATAAAATAGAAAGTAAATTAATAACTTACCAAATTAATTTCTTGAACAAATTTTAATCAAATCCGGTGTTTAACATTATGTCCTAAAGGCGGATTAAGTCTTCTCCATGGTGCTTTCAGATTATGGACATCTATTTCCCGGGATAAAATGATCAACTACGAATAATTGCGGCACTACAAATTATTCACTACTTGAACACACTTTGTGTTTACACTTTTTCCCATAAGAAAACAATCTTGCAAAATCTGAAGAGGCGAGAGTTAGGGGCGAAAATTGGAGTGAAAAAATCCAATAAAAGGCGCCTATTTATAGATAGAGTTGTATTTGTTTGGTTTGAATTAAATAGGTACAAAACCATTTTAGTTTAAATTAAACATATACAAATCTGTTTAAGCAGTAAAGACATTGTTTGGTTTAAATTTTAAACATATATTGAATCTTTTAGGTTTAATTTCAAATAGATTGGAACTTGTTAGGGTGGAGGAAAATTGTAAAGATTTTCGAATTAAATTGAATTCTAGATAGTTTTTTTTTTTATTTTAGAAAAATAAAATTCAATTCAAATGTTTTTGGCCCAAAAAGATGGTATTGGGCTAGACAAGTCCAACCCAACCTCACACTATGCACCTACACCACCCAACCCGCCCGGGATGGATGCGATGGCGCGTGTGTATTTATTTTGGATCAATGGGTCTAGCCTAATTTGTCCACAACCTCTCCCTTCTACAAACTTGGGATGCCCCTTGAGGCTTTCCTTGAGTTACAAACTCAAGCCTTATAAACCCACTCAAAGTATGTCTACCAAATAAATGTGGGACAAGTCTTAGACCAAACCTTTAGGAAATTTCACCAGAAATATCATTTCTATGGAGTTCTCTTTGGCTTTAATTTTTCATTCACCCGATAATGGTTTTGAACAACCAAATATCTTCGTGAATCATAGCGTGGCATAGAATGCGTTACTACTTAGACCCGCCAACTTTGGTGTATGAGTTCTACCTAAAAAATGGACCAGAGTTGAGGAAAAATCTGTTTTTTTTCTCCCAAAACTTCCAAAACTCATTTCAAACCAGCAAAGGGGACTAGAGCATGGTATAGGGTAGGCAACTGAGGGTGTAGAAGATGTAAGGGTGGCAACGCAGGTGTTGATGATGGTTCTAGGGGTGGTCAGTAGTTGAAGAAGGGTGTAGAAAGATTGGTTGAGTGAATGAGAGAAGATGAATGAATGGGAGGTATTTTAGTAATTGTTCAAAATGGCACTATTATGTAATTGCTTCAAAATAAAATGTGTGAATTAAATTTATTTTGTATAATTTATAGAATAAAAATTAAATTTAGTTTGTATAATTTATAGAATAAATTTAAATCAAATATGTTATTTTTAGAATATATATATATATATATATTTTAAAATAATACACAATGCAATGCAAGTAGTCATAAATTCAAATTTACATAATGTATTTTAAAGTAAAGCTATTTATAATATATTTCTTACATTATTATTTCATTTTGGACATAAAACAATGAAATTCATAATACACATGAAACTCACTTATGTCTAAAAGTAAAGACATATGTATATATATTAGCATTTTTTATATTTTATTTTACAAGTAATTTTTAAAAATATTTTCTTCTGGTTGTTAAACTTTGACTTCCTTTATTATAGGATTCTGTATATGTCTGAAATTGTCATCTTAAGAAATGAATGGTTGAGTTAAAATAAATATACAAAAATAAATGGTAAAATAATAATTTTTTGCAGTAAATTTCTATCATTTTGACTTATTCTAATGGTCTTTTAAAGCAGTTATGTTGGATGTTTTAAAAAATGAGTTTGACAAATAAATTAAGACTTTTTTTTTAAGTAAAATGATTTTTTTTTTCCAGCCAATAAGTTAATTTTTTAGTCATAGTCAAATTGCAAAATTGAGAATTTTGATGTACCATGGAATATAAAAATTAGGAAATAATATTATTTTGTGACAATTAAATCCAATGGGTTAGACGAGCAAAATTTAAGAATAAGATCAATAATCTTGAGTTTGAGTCATCCTAAAAATTTATTAGAGATTTGTTCAATCATTAATTTTAAGATTTTAAGACATTTAATTTTAAAATATATATATATATATATATATTTTATTGTGACAATCAAATTTCAAAACCATTACTAATGTATGGTAGTTGGACCGCAAGAGGAAAGGTACAACAAAAGCAATATTCAACGAATTCGGCGATTCCTATTCATTCTATTCAATTCAATTTAATTTTATCGAAGGACGGCATTTAATTGGCAAATAAATTGTATCTTTCTATTATTATAATCCAGGGCAACCATTCTCGAACTTTTCAACATAATCCTCCTAGTTTTTTATATTACACTACACAGCCTTTCACACTCTGTATTTATGCAATGATCCACAAATGTAGAATAAATTGCACTTTTCCAACTCAAGTTCAAACATTTTTCACTAAATACTTCTATTAGCACCTCATTTATTATTTTTGACTCCATATTTCTTGGCGTTTTTCTTATTACAATAATAACCTTAAATTAAATTACTAAAGAGGATATCAATCATTTTGGAACACTTCATCTCTCAATTAAGCCCATACATCTACTAAACAATGAGATAGGGTTTATGAAAGTATCCACTTCTATCACCACCATCCATCTTTCTTAAATCCCACTATCAAAACCTTGAGAACCTTCGATTAGCGATCCGGTATAGCAGTGGCAACTATTCGATTATACATACGTTTTTAGCAATGGCAATGAGTGCAAGTTTTTTTCAACAACTACAATTTTATGAGACGAGAGAAGTACAACAATGTGAGTTTAGAGGAGCTTCGTAGCTTTGATGTTGTTGGTAAATGGGTCGAGTTTTAGAGTTGGGTTTGAACACCCATGGTGGGATGACCCATGACCTATGTAAGACCCATCTAAATTTAATTTGAATTTAAATTCAGTGCTATCCTAAAAAATAAGGACAACTTACCATCCCATCTTATCTGGGATAAGGATAGGTGGTTACCTATATCTCTATATATTAAACTTATCAATATATGTATTATTATTATAGGAGTGAATGGGAAAGCAAAAGCGTAATATTATGGATAAAAATATTTGTGCTTTCAATATCTCTGCCATTGAAGAACATAGGCCTTTATCTTTGTGATTTGTGTGGTTGTTGCTCGTTTTGAAGTATTACTCCATTGTTGGGATTCTAATTGGTAATTCGGAGCCCCGTGATTCACTCATTGTAGATACCCCATTTTTGACCGCCCTTAAGATTTGGACGCCTCAGGTTGATCATTCGATGATAAAATATTGTGTTGAAAATACGCTCAATTTTCTCAGCGAGAAGTCTCGGTTCTCGAGTTCCAAAGCCTAGAACCTTACACCACATTTGGACCAAAATCTGTTTTTTCAAGCGATGACCACCTGAGTAGCGGCTAGAATTTGGTAGCTAATTTGGCCGTCCCTAGTGGCCGGCCGATGGCCAGTTTCTCACCGCAAATATTTTCTTAATTCTTCCCCATGTGTATACCTTTGCATCAGCTGGCTCCATATAGATATTTCCGATTAAGACACCAGTTTTTCTATATATACATGACCATACCTTATGTTTTTAGGTTAGAAAAAATTCCAAAAGCTCAACAACTTGAAATTCTCTCTCTCTCACTCTCTCTCTCTCTCTCTTAATTTTGCAACACCCATACGCCTTACTTATACTTCCTACACCAATATTTTAGCTCTCTTTCTTTGAGATTCTTGAGTCTAAATTTCACTCTTGAGGTGCTTACTTGTGAGTTTGTGAATCAAAGAGTTACTCATCTTCAAGAGATATAACCTTGACTTTTTTACACTACTTCTTCCCTATCTTTTATTCTTTGTTTTTGTCTTGGTTTTACCTTTGTTTTATGGGCTGAAACTTGTGGCCTAAAGCTATCAAAGGTGGAAGGGTTAACCACCATTCTTTGAATCTTGTTCTCAAGCTTTTGCCCTTGTGTTTTCCATCAATTTTCTAGCCTTTTACCTTTGTTTTTCAAAGTTTTTTGAGGCTAAAACTATGATTTTGAGGTCCCAAAAATGAAGGGTTAGCCATACCTCCTTAGACTTGCTTACTAGCTTCATTCCTCCATTATTTTTAGTTCACTTTTTGGCTTTTCCAAGTTAATTCTAGCACTATTTTATGGATTTTAGGACTATTTTAATGAGTTTACTTCATTTATGCTTTGTATAGTATGCTTATAGTATTGTAGTCCTTACAGGTTTGGTGGTTTACGCCTTAGACACCAACCTATTTGAGTTGATAGCTTTTATTTTATGCTTTCATACATGTGTTTACACTTGTACTAACCATCTTTGCACTCTCCCTCCTTTCTTGGTTTTATTTGTTTGAGAGTTGTTTCAAACGAGTGTTATTTAAGGCATGCGAAAGAGATCCTTGCATGCTTAATGGTTTAATCTCTTTGGAGGTTCATTACCAAGGCATTACATCTCTCTCATGTCAAGAACAACTTCTTGTTTGACATTTCTCTCCCTTTTTTTAGTTGACTTAATTCTCATTTTTAGACTAAATGATTAAAGAATGGAAATGTAATTAAAAAGGGCTAATGAACTTGGATTAAAATGGACAACAGTAATAAAATCAAGTCGGGTTCAATCGGACGTTAATTGAACCCATTGAATCTTGAGTCATTTCATACTCTCTAGTGATGATAATGGCTCAAGAATCAATGTCTACCACCTTTCTTGAGGTAACTCCATGATAGGGAGGAGGTTTTGTTGGTCTTTATTTTCCATTTATTAAAACTTTGTCCCATCGATTTATAACCATCAGGCAACGAGTTTGCGTCAATTGATGGTTCGCAAATCGAGTCTACCCCTCCCTTGATCTATTTCATGATAGGGAGAGGCAAAAAGGACAAACATCCCCTGAAAATACTTTGTTTGTGCTTTGTTTCTTTTCTGTTGCAGTAGGGCAAACCCCCAAAATAGTGGTAGGCCAAGCCACGACTATCCGACAAACCACTTTTTACGGCCGGCGCAACCACTTCATTTTACAAGCGATTGCCATTTTCATAGTAGAAGCGAGAACAAAGGCAAGGGAGAAAATAGTTTAATTTTTCTGATTGCGGAACAAAACAGTTCTAGCAGCAAAATAGAGATGTTTTCGAGCAAAAATTCATGTTCATGCATATGGGTTTCTTTATTTCTGGTGACTCATGAAATTAATGCTTTAATAGTAATATGTTGTAATTAAATACTTAGATTCATTTGAACTTGTAATAATTAGTTAATTTAGCTTGTTAATTCATTTGGATTTATAATAAGTAGTTGATTTCGTGTGACAACTCCGCCGGGGTTGTTAACAACTCCGCCGGTCCCAAGCCCGGGTTAAAGAGGAGGGTTGTGTGTTAGGTAGCTGACAGCCAACACGTAAAAAAGCTGCTTGGATCCCTTATGAAAATGAATCCTACTTTGAATCGTTTAAATGCTAGGTCGTTCCCCTCAAGTGACGCGTTGTGCCTGCCTCCGGGTGTTTCGAAAAGTGAGCAAGGGGCGCGCGTCGGCGCCTGGTCTTGATGAAAAAATGGGCAAAGGTTTCCGTTTTTACGGATGAGCACGGATAAAGAAGTTAGTCCAAGACTATGGGTTTAGGGTAGCCACTTGGAACACGGGAACCTTAGCGGTAGGATGATGGAATTGGTAGATGTTATGATTAGGAGGAGAGTTAGTATAGCTTGCATACAAGAAACTAGCGGGAGAGAAAGCTAGGAAATTGAGGATCTTGGTTTTAAACTTTATTATAGTGGTAAGGATAGGCCTTAAGAATGTGGTAGGAATCATAATTGCCAATGATCTTGTGGAAAGTGTGGTGGCGGTCACTAGGAAAGGAGATAGGATTATACTAGTTAAACTAGTTATTAGAGGGAATATAGTGAACATTATTAGCACTTACGCCCCTCAAGTAGGGTTAGATGATCAGACTAAGAGGGATTTTTGGGAGCAAATGGATGAGATCTTCTGAGATACCGTATGAGAGAACCTAGTTAGGTGGAGATTTTAATGTCCATGTGGGCATAGATAAACTAGGTTATGAAAGGGTGCATGGTGGATATAGTTTTGGTGGCGAAATGAAATTTGGAGAGAATCTTAGATTTTGCGTTGGCTTCTGACCTGGTGGTGGCCAATACTATGTATAAGAAGAGGGATGAGCATTTGATAACCTTTAAGAGTGGATTAGTTAAGAGCCAAATAGATTACTTTTTAGTGAGAAAAGTGGACTGCCTAAAATGCAATGATTGTAAGGTGATTCCTGGAGAGAGTTTGGTCTCTCAACATAGGATTTTGGTACTAGATTTATGTTTTAGATGGCAATACCAAGCTAGGAAGGATGGTGGGCATTGTAGGACGAGATGGCGAGACCTAAAAAGGGTTAAACTAGAAATATTTAAGAATAAAATGGATAAGAAAGGTACTTGGGACTTGAAAAATGATGCAAACACTATGTGGAACTCGATGGCCAATTGTATGAAGAGAATCTCAAGGGAAGTGCTTGGAGAGTTGAAAGGAACAGGACCCAGCTCTAAGAAAACTTTGTGGTGGAGGGAAGAGGTTCAAGCGGTAGTTAAGGCAAAAAAAGAGTGCTTCAAAAAGTGACAGAATGATAGAACTGAGGAAAACCTTAAGAGCTATAAATTGGCTAATAAGGAAGTCAAGAAAGTAGTGAGAGAGGCTAAGTTGAAAGCTTACGATAACCTATACGCTAGACTAAATAGTAAGGAGGGAGAGAAGAGGGTATACAAACTTGTTAAGATACGGGAGAGGAAAACAAGAGTTTTTAATCAAGTAAAGTGCATCAAGAGTGAGGATTCTAAGGTATTGGTGAAGGATGATGAGATTAAGGAAAGATGGAAGAATTATTTTGAGAAATTGTTAAATGAGGAACATGGAAGTACGACAATAAGGGAAGAAATAACAAGTAATATGATAAACCAAGACTATAGGTTCTATCGCAGGATTAGGAACTTTGAAGTGGAGATTGCACTTAAGAAGATGAAATCAAATAAGGCTTTAGGACCCATGATATCCTTTTGAAGCTTGGAAGTGTTTGGGTAAAAAGGGAGTTGCCTAGTTGACTAGGCTGTTTAGCAAAATTTTGTTGACTAGGAACATGCCAGATGAGTGGAGGAAAAGTATTTTAGTGCCAATCTATAAGAATAAAGGTGATGTCCAGAATTGTAACAACTATAGAGAATCAAGCTAATGTGTCATATAATGAAAGTGTGGGAGAGGGTGATGGGCATGGATTGCGAGACATAACAGAGGTGTTAGAGAATCGAATTTGGGTTTATACGGTAGGTGCGACAATGGAAGCGATCTATCTTTTGAGGAGAGTAATAGAAAAGTATAAAGAAAAGAAAAGAGACATTCATATGGTGTTTATCGACCTTGAGAAAGCATATGATGAGTGCCTCGAGATATAATATAGTGGGTGTTAGAGAAGAAAGGGATGACAAAAGGCTACATTGATGTGATTAGAGACATGTATGAAGGGGTGGCGACCACTATTAGATCGTCGGTGGAGAGACAAATGAATTTCCTATCCTTTGTAGGGTTACACCAAGGATCTACCTTAAGTCCTTATCTTTTTGCTTTAGTTATGGACGAAGTTGACGATAAATATTAGGGATGACGTGCCATGGTGTATGCTCTTGCAGAACGATATTGTGTTAGTGGATGAGACTAGAGAAGGAGTTAACACAAGTTGGAGATTTGGAGAAAAGTTCTTGAATCTAAAGGATTCTAGATAAGCGAGAACTAAGATAGAGTACATGGAGTGTAAATTTAATAACTTGATGAAAGTAGAGGAGAAGTGAAGATTGAGAACCAAGAAGCGCCTAGAGTGAACATTTTCATTATTTAGGTCGATTATCACAATAGCGGAGAGATTGATGCGAGATGTGGCCCATAGGATTAAGGCGGGGATGGTATAAATGAAGAAGTGCTCGGGGTATTGTGCGATAAGCGAATACCCACTAGACTAAAAGGTAAGTTTTATAGAACGGCTATTAGACCGACTATGTTGTATGGGACGAGTGTTAGGCAACCAAGAAACAACATGTAGATAAGATGAGTGTGTGAGATGAGGATGTTAAGGTGGATGTGTGGTAAGACTAGACAAGGATTAGGAATGAGTGTATTGGAATGGGTAGGGAGTAGCACCGATAGAAGATAAGTTGAGAGAGAATCGTTTGAGATGGTTTGGTCATATTCAGCGAGACCAACAGAGGCGATAGTGAAGAGATCGATCTTTGAATGATAGATGAAAGTCTTAGGGACGGGGGTAGGCCTAGATTAACGTTGACTAGCATTATAAATAGAGATATGAATCTACTTAATTTCACTAATGAAATGGCCTTTGATATAGTTCGCGTGGAGAAGTTAAGGATTCATGTAGCCGACCCTATTTGATGGGACTTAAGGCTTGGTTTGGTTTGGTTTGGTTTGGTTTAGTTGATTTGGTGTGACAGCCCGACCTTCGTATTATTATATTATATTGTTTCAATAAGTTTAATTGCATGATTATGTGTTTAATTATGTGTTACATGCTTAATTTTGTAGTTATTTGTTATTTCATGGAATATCTGTTCACTTATCGACTTAGAATCATAAATTGAAAGCCTAAACGGCTTCGGAAGCCAAAATTGACTAGCCCAATAGACTAATTAGAATATTTAGAATTTTGTGGTAACTTTTGTCAAAATTTGATTTGGACCAAAAATAATTAAAATAAACTGATTGAACTTAGTTAGAAATGAGCCTAATTAATTAACTTTTATCAACTTTGATTAGGCTAAGTAAATTTCACTCTATATAAACAGCACATGTTTGAACTCACTTATACAAACACATGAAATTTGAGATTTTGAGAGAGGAGGAAGCTAAGCTCAACATTTAGAGAGAGAGAAGTGGGGGAATTTGAAGGAAATTGTGGGAGATTTGTGAAGAATTAGAAGCTGAGACAACACTTAGAATTCACATCCTAGGTATGTAAAATTCCTCGTAAATCTTGAAAGAGAAATAGAACATACGAGGCCATGAATTCAAGAGAAGTTATGAGTCTAGTTGCATGTAAGTGAAAAGGATTCAACTTGATTATGGAAAAATTAAAGCATAATCGCACACATGCATGCATAATCCTTCATCTTTGAGTTCAATTTTGTATGAATTCTTACATGCATGGGACTTCTACAGATTTATTTGGAGAGTTCTTCATGTTTTTACACTTGTCATGCCATTTGATCAAGTCTTGAAAGGATTTGAAAAGAAATAGAGGCATACATGTCATGCATGGTTTCAACTTTATGATTTAAATTTGATTTTGAGAATTGGGTCCATGATTTTTTGAGCAATTGGTTTCAAATTGGACGACATTTCAGAGTTCTACAAAATCATTTTTCCGCTGTTTTTTTGTACCAAAAATACAAGTTTTGGACCTTT